>PVHX01011967.1:0-61506 GCA_004024805.1 Geosciurus inauris | reverse complement strand
TGATTAGCACTTTCAAATCCTTAATGCTTTTTTGTTTGGAGACTTGAGCTCCTCTTTTCTTTTTCTCAAATATCTTGTAGGTTGTTGTGAACTATAGTCTTCTCCTCTTCCCATCTTTATGCAAAGTCAGGCTTAGGGTTAATTTGACAAGCCGGCATTGAGCACCTACTGTGTGCACAGCCTTGGGCTAGATGTTGGGCCCAGAGGCATCAGTGGCTTGATACACCAACATGCTTGGAGAAGACAGTACTCACTGGAACTGGTCCCTAGCAAGGACTGCTAATGTCAAGGGTTGGTTGGGGCAAGTTCTTGAAAGCAAGGGGGCAGGTTGGTGTTCTAGAAATACTGCAGACCTTGGGACCAGACAGACCTGGGCTTGAATTGTGGCAGAGCCATGTGCTAGAAGGGCAGCGTGGCCAAACCTGGATCATGTAACAAAACAAATAATGATAATAAGAGATTATAACACATAAAATAAAACATACAGCCACGAGTCCATATGGATGTAAATAAACAGTCAAATAAATGAAGAGATGGAGGAGAAGAGGCAGCTCTTCCATACAGCAGAATTACAATTTAATAAACAGAGAATGATGGGAATGAAAAATGACCAAATGGCACACCACTCCGAAAACTGTTTTGGGTTAGAATTACCCATAGATGTTAAAAATCAGTTGTTGGAAGAACTGAAAACGTTAGGTGGTTAGATGTAGGTGCTGATATGCTGCTTGTTTTTTTTAATTTTAATACTGGCGGTCAAACCCAGGGGCTTAGCCATTGAGCCACATGCCACATCCCAGCCCTTTTAAAATATTTTATTTAGAGACAGGGTTTTGCTAAGTTGCTTAGGGCCTAGCTAAGTTGCTGAGGATGGCTTTGAATTCATGATCCTCCTACCTCAGTTTTGTGAGACTCTGGAATTACAGGTGTGCACCATGTGAAAACGGTCTCATATATCTCCCCCCAATAGTCTTCTAAATTATAAAAGAAAAAACAGTAATTTTACCATAGAGAAATTTGGCATAAGACACTTTAGCCAAGAGATCAGGATAAATATCACCAATTAATGAGTCCTATCCTGATCTGCATCCTGAGAAGGGCACAGCATCACTTTAGCAGCATTCTTGCCCTAAAGTGCACAACCTGAATTTAATCATAAAGAAAACACCACATACAAAAACACCTGGCAAGAACTTTTAGGAAAGGTCAATGCCATGAAAGACAAAGAGAACTGGCAGAGGTTGGGGGACTGGAAGGAGAGGTGATAACTAACAGCGATGTGGAATCCTGGATTGGATCCTGGATCAGCTCAAGGAAATTAATGAAAAAAGCTGGCTAAATTCAAACATGGTCTGTAGTAAATAGTATCATATCAATGTAGCTTCTTATTTTTGACAACTGTGCTATGGTTTTGTAAGATATTAATATTTTAGTAAGCTGCTGAAAGTTGTACAAGAAATTCTTTGTATTACCTGTGCAACTTTTTAAATTCTTAAATTATTTATAAACAAAAAGAAAGGAGAAACATGGCCTTGTGTTGGTCTGCTTTCTGTCATTGAATGAAATACCTGAGATAATCAGTGAGATTAGGTTTATTCTGGTGCATGGTTTCAGAGTTTCTGTTCATGATTGTTTGGACTCATTGCCTTTGGGCCTGTGGCAGCACAGTACATCATGGAAGGAGCACATGGTGGAGAAGCAGCTCACCTCATGTTGGCCAGAAAGCGAAGAGAGAGGAGAGACCAGGGTCCTAACAGTCCTTCAAGAGCCCACCCCCAAAGGCCTAACTTCCTCTCAGTAGGTCCTACCTCTTAAAGATTTCACCCACTCTCAACACCATGGACTGACTGGGGGCCAAACCTTGAACCTATAGGACTGTAGAGGACATTCAGATAGCATTCCTCATCTGTCGAGCAGGGCAGTCACCCCAATTTACTTCACATGTTCATGAGGAGATGGGGGAGTAGTGATAATTAGCAATGTGAATGTGTTTATAAAAAATTATTCTTGCTATTGGTAATGGCAACTGAGCTGCTAACATTTCAGAAGGGTTTCACCCAAATAAAGAACTTTTAGAGGCAAGCTCTTTCCAGCCATTCAGTGTGACTTTGTTCAAGGAAATAATAATGCCAGCTTTGTGGCTGGATGGCTGCTGTCAAGGAGACGGCTTCAGACAGTCCAAACAGCTGGTAGCAGTAATATTGCCTCCAGGCTTGGCAGAAAGAAAAGCCATAATGAGACAGGGAAAAGGCCTCTGTCTCTGATCATGAAACTCTAGAAGAAAAAACAACTTCCCACATAGACTTTCCTTTGTGCGATCAATTCTATTTTCAGTTTCCAGGTTCACTAGAGGGGTTAGCACAGAATCCAGGCACATGGTCTTGCTGAGTAAGGGCAATGGATTAATACTAATGAAAACCCTTGCAGAGTCTTTCTCCTTTACAGTTTACTAAATATCTCATTAGATAATGCAACCATGTGAGCTTGACATTATCTGCTCCACTTTATCCATGGAGAAACCTAGGTGCTGCAAGGGTCAGAGATCTCCAGGTCAAAGGATAGACTGGAGTCAGAATCTAGGCATGCAGATGTCCAGTCCTGTGGTCGCATCGCCCATGCTAAGACCTCTTAGCCACCTTGAAGTCATTACTTTAGGAACAGAGGCCAACACATCACTTAAATATTGTGTTTCTAGATGTCTTAATTCCAAATTCTAAGGTATAGGAAAAGAAAAAAATGGGAAAGATAGGCTGTGCTTTAAGGAAGACAACCAGAGTTACAGAGAGCCCTGATTCAGCTGTCAGGAGCAGCAGATATGGTTCCAACTGACAGTAAACTTACTGTTATTAATTTGGGTGAGTTTACGGATTGGGCCTGTTTACTGACTGCAGGTGCGAGTCTCAATGGTAACAAAAGGTCACTAAATGAGTGCTTGGAGTGGGAGTGTGGCTGACCATTTGGCTCCCGGAATGAGTTGCTCCAAACTGTACAAAGTACAGCTTTCTGCAGGCAGAAATTTTCTAAAGCGAGGCAGTGCCTGATATATTTGAATTTCAACCCAAGGAGGAAGACTTTTGGGTGTATAGATCCCGAGGTTCTAGAAAAGCAAACATCGGGTAAGAAACTCTGAGCTGCGGTGAGGTACTTACTCCCTGCTCCCGCTTAAATTAACGGATCAGGGCCAGCGTTTACCCTCAACAAAGATGGCTCCGGTTCTGGCCTCGGCCCGAGTGCCCTAAAAAATCATGGCATCCAGTCTCTCCTTCCTTAGTTTTGGTGGGCCCGAGCGCAAACGCTCTGCCCTTAGTTAAGATGGCGCCTGTCCACCTTTCCCTGCCCGGCCTGTGGCCGGGGCAAATCGGCTTCACTGCGCGCGCCTGGGTGACCCCGCCTCATTTCCGTAGGAAGAAGCGGCCGGAAAGATGGCGGCGGCTGCGGTTTGAATTCCAGCGGCGCCGCCGGAGTCCCAACAAGAGCTGGGTTAGAGGGGGCGGGTACCTGGAGAGCCAAGCGGATCGCGACAGCCAAGGGAATTAGTGGCGCCATCGCCACAGACACCAATGCCACCATCGCCTCTGAGTTCATGATGGACTCGGTGTTGGAAGAGGACGTCACCCTCCCCGTGACGCTCAGCGGCTGCAGGTGCGGCCGGGACATTGGAGGCCGGGGTCCTCACTGATCGGGGTTCTCCCTGACCGGCCTTGGGGTTTACTATTGAGGGTGCTTGAGAGTGGCCAGGGGCAGTGCACGGGGTGGGTTCCTTCTGGGAGGGACTCTGGAGGGCCCACCTACTGATACTGTAGGCCCTGGGGGTCCCCACCTGCACTGCACTAGACTAATATTTGGGGACATACTTTTGAAGAGGTTGTGAAGGAGGGGTAAGGGGTTTTATAAAAGAGTAGGGTGAGAGAGGACCGTTTGGAGTATGCCATTAGTCGGGGCTAGATGGAGGACAGAGACCTTGAGGGCATTGATGATTCATTCTGGTTTGGGGGTTTGCATTCATTATGAGGAGTGTAGTCATTATGTCTACCTAGACTTTGCTCATGGTAGAAACACAGTGGCCACCCAGGACAGAGATAATAGAGTGTAGTGCTTAAGAACCTTGGCTGGAATGGACAGAACTGTAAACTGACTAGCTGTGTGACCATGGTAAAGTGACTTGACCTGCTTTCCCATCTGTGTAATGGGCTGGTGGTGATATCCTCCCTTTATAATTGGTGTGAGGATTAAAAGAAGCAATGTTTGCTCAGAAATTTGCTAGACAAGTGTAGGGCCTGGCACATATCAGTGCTGAAAAACCAATACTGTGTTGCCTTATTATTACTACTACAGGTGAGTAGCCCTTATCTGAAATGCTTGGGATCAGAAATGTTAAGAGCTTTTGTTTTTGGATTTCTGTAATATTTGCAATACATGATATGATAACTTGGAGATGGGACCCAAGTCTAGACATGAAATTTATTGCCAGGCACAGTGGTGCACACCTGTAATCTCAGCAGCTCAGGAGGCTGAGGAAGGAGGATTGAGAGTTCAAAAGCTAGCCTCAGAAACTTAGGGAGGCCCTGAATAACTTAGCAAGACCCTGTCTCTAAATAAAATATAAAAAAAAGGTCTTGGGATGTGGCTCAGTGGTTAAGTGCCTTTGGGTTCAATCCTTGGTACAAAAAAACCCATGAAATTTATTTATGTTTCATATACACCTTATATACAAAGCCTGAAGGTAATTTTGTATAGTATTTGTAGTGTGCCTTTGTTTTGACTGGGACTCGTGACCTGAGGTCTGGTGTGGCATTTTCTACTTTGTGGGCTATGATGTTGGCACTCAACAATTTTGAATTTTGGAGTACTTTGGATTCTGGATTTTCCGATTGGGCATGTTGAAACTGTAGTTTTCAACTACAGCCTGAGAAACTGTATGTTTATCCAGTTCTGTAGGATAGGCTGCTGTTTTTAGTCAACAGAGCCTATTGAAAGGCGACCATGTTATTTATTATGCAGATCAGGATGCTTTTAAGAGTGAACTGCGGGGCTGGGATTGTAGCTCAGTGGTAGAGCGCTTGCCTCTTGCCTCGCATGCTTGAGGCACTGGGTTCAACCCTCAGCACCACATAAAAAAAAATAAATAAAGATATCGTGTCCATCTACAACTAAAAAAAAAAAAATTAAAAAAAAAAAGAGTGAACTGGGCACAGTTAATATTTACACCTGGATAGCAAGATAGACATAAACAGGTCCTATCTTGGGCAAACGTGGAAAATGGTTACTATGCTTACATATTTATTTAATTTTTTAATTTATTCTTTTTAGTTGTACATGACCTTAGAGTTTATTGTGATACTATGTTTATTGAGAACCTTCTGGATATCAGGCAGAGATCAGGGCCCTTTAGAGCTCCTTCCTAATTGGATCCTGTGGAAGTTCGTCCTGTTCCTGTGTCTCCATCTTACCACCACTGGCTCTCACCAGGACTGTCCTGTCTTTCTTCACACCTCTATTAGTCCTTAATACACCTGAAAGCTTTTCTTTTTTCTTTACTCGTGTGCATAATGTAGTCTTTTCATCTCAGAGAGCTCTTTTCATCTGTGTTGGTGGGCCACACATTTGGGCTTTTGAACCCAGACCTAACTGGGGTCAGTGTCATTTCTTTCACTGACAACCTTGTGACCCTGGGTAAGCCACTTATCTTGTGAGCCTGAGTTTTCACCATCTGTAAAATGGATTGATTTAAAGCTCAAGGTTGACATAAGAATTAAAACGACACCAAAAGTGTTTAACCCATGTATGACCCGGTAGATCATACATTCAATAGATCTGCAAACATTCCTTTCCTTCCCCTCCATGCCTTTGCATGACCCAGGTCCTGCCTACATACCTGGAAACTGCCATTACCTTCCATGACTCCCTGCCATTTTCAGGATGAAGCTCTTTAATAGGGCTTCCTGGGTCCTTTATACTCTGACCTCATCTGCCTCTGTAGCCTCCTCTCTCCCTAATTTCCCAGCCCTGCCTCCTCCCTGAGCCCTGTCCCCATGCCTGGCTGCCATGTGGTTTCTTACAGCCAGACCTGTGCGCTTGCTGTTCCTGCTGTCTAGATGACCCTCCCCACTGCCCTTTGCCCTTTGTCCTATTAACACATTATTTTTCAGGTCTCAATTTAGGTGTCACTGTTGGGAAACCTTTGCTGACATTTGCCATCCTTACCAGGGCCCTCTGAAATGTTCCAGCCACCCTCACTTGTCACCGACCTATCTTAGCCCATGTTGATGTCACTGAATTTTGTTGACGAGGACTAACTGTCAAATAGGAACACAACATAAGACGTATATGTGACTTAAAATTTTCTAGTAGCTGCATTAAAAACAAGTGAAAAGTTTGTTTTTTCTTTTTAATTTCTTTATGGTGCTGGGGATGGAACCCAGGGCCTTGCACAGGCTTGGCAAACCCTCAGACATCAAGCAAAGTCCCTAGAGGAAATGGGTGAATTGAATAATTTATTTATTTAGTCTAATAGTTCCATATATTATCAACTAATTTGTAGTCAGTACCAATGAGATGTATTCCATTCTTTTTCAGTCTTACTACATCTTTGACATCTGGTATGAATTTTTTGCATTTACAGTCCTTCTGAACTTGGATGAACCACATTTCTAGTGCTTAATGGGTCCTTGTGGCTGGTGGCTCCTGTATTGGACACTACAGGTGCTGGCTATTAACTTATTTGTTGCCCAGATCAGATGGGGACCCATTTGAGAGCAGGGACTGCATTTTGTTCATCTCTGTAACCCCAGTTCCCAGCCTGGCATCTGGCACATAATAGGGGCTCAGTGATTATTTGTTAAATCACTGAATAACAAATATGCCCTTGTTACAAGCGGAGCCACAGAGGCTCAGAGAGGTGAACAGTCTGGGAAAACACACACACACACACACACACACACACACACAATTACATGATCAAATTAGGACTATAGTCAGCTTACTTCAAAGACGTCCTGCTTTCCGACTAGTTCTCTGAACTAATTCAAGGTTGAGAGGATTTGGGGAGGATGTAACAGAGCTCCTGGCACTGAACTGGCCCTTGAAGAATGGCAAAAATATCCTTAAAATATCCTGAGAGAGGAGAGTTTCCATTAGGTGGTCACATGCTGGAGGATAATCCCTAGGATAAAATCACTCTAATGTACTATTTTTTTTTTAAAATATTTTTTATTAGTTGTAGATGGACACAGTATCTTTATTTTATTTATTTATTTTTATGTGGCGCTGAGGATCGAACACAGTGCCTCACACATGCGAGGCAAGCGCTCTACCACTGAGCCACAACCTCAGCCCCTAATGTACTAATTTTGAAGGACTCTTTTGCTTGGTAATTTCTAACACCCAATTTTAAAGTCTAAACTGGAGTCCAGTTTGTTCTTAGACTTCTGTTGAATTAGGTCAGTGTATGTCATTCCCTATAAACCTGTGGGTACTCCACACTGCTCTAGCCCTGTGAAATTTAGGCCCATATTCTGACCACAGGGCACTTGCCCGAGCCAAGGTCCTTTATTAAGTCCAGCCTGGTGGTATGGGAAGAGCCTGGGCTTGCTAGTCGGGAGGACTATATGAACCCTGGTGTGACTAGGTGCATGGCTTTGTGTACTTAACTTTTTTTTTTCTCAAAATATTTTTTTAGTTGCAGATGGACACAATATCTTTATTTGACCTATTTTTATGTAGTGCTGAGGATCGAACCCAGTGCCCCACACTTGTAAGGCAAGCGCTCTACCACTGGGCCACAATCCCAGCCCCAAGGCACTAAACTTTTCTGAGCTTTAGTTCCTCTTTGATGACAATACCTGTTTTATTGATGGCTGTGTGGGTGAAATGGAAGTGTACTGATGGCTGTGCTGATGACGTGGGTACCTACTGGGGAGAGCGAAACGTTAGCCAGTTGGGTTGTCTGATGTCATGGTGTGCTGTTTTCTGGACAGAATCCTCTGTGTCAAACCCCTCAGCCTTTCCCTCTGTGCAGGCCCAAGTCTGCCTTTGCTTGGCTGTGGACTTCCTGAGATCTGAGCCCAGGCCTGGCGACCCATTGGTTCCTCCAGCACATGGCTGTTAAGTGCCTGCTGCCTGGTTAAGAGCAGACCAGGAATGTTTTGCTGTAAGCACAGTTTGTGCTTTGGGCAGAGAAACTGGATGCTGGAAGAAGATAGTCAGGAAGGAGGATGGTGGACTGCGATTTCTGGTGAAGCCTTGTGGTGAAGGCTTGAGGGTAGCAGGGGTGTTCCTGCATTCCAGGGTGTCCCAGGCTGTGGGGTGAGGACAGCACTAGTTCATCCCACTGTATCTTTAGCACCTAGAACTGTGCCTCACGCATGGAGGAGGCTCAGTGTGTATTTGCTGACCAAATCAAGTTCATTTTTTTTTTTTTGAAGATGAAGATCATGTAACACAGGCCCCATGTTTAGTAGTGAAATGATGCTTTGCAGTCACTGTGAGAGAATGCACAATCTGGCATTATCTGTTAATGTAAAAAATATGCCTATAGTTTTTTAAAAAAGATTAATCAAGATATAATTTATGTGCCATAAATTTCACCCATTGAAAGTATACTGTTCAGTGGTGTTTAGTATATTGACAGAGTTGTACAACCATTATTGCCATCCAATTTTTTTTTTTGGTACTGGGGATTGAACCTGGGGGTGCTCTATCACTGAGCCACACGGTCTCACTAAGTTGCTTAAATCCTTGCTAAGTTTCTGAGGCTGGCTCTGAACTTACGATCTTCCTGCTGCAGCCTCCTGAGTTGCTGGGATTATAGGTGTGTGCCATCGTACCCAGCTACCACCATCCAATTTTAGACCATCCAATTTTAGAACCTTTTCATCAATCAAAAAAGATAGCACTCACTCTTTCCTCCACTGCCCCGCTGCGCCCACCTCAGCCCTGTGTAACCACTGTCTGCTTTTTGTTTCTTTGATTTCCCTGTTCTGCACATTTCATATAAATGGCATCTTACAATATGCCATCTTTAGGGCTTGGAGTATAGCTCAGTGGTGGAGCACCTGCCTAGCATTCCAGGTACCCAGGGTTCCATCTCCAGCAATACCACACGGAATCTTTTGTGAGATTCGTCCCTGTTGTAGCATGTATTAGTACTTCATTTCTTTTTATAGCTAAATAACATTCCATTATAACCAGGTCCCACACATTGTTCATTCATGTTCATGAACATTTGGGTTGCTTTTTTTTAATCTGTTATGAATAGTATTGCTATTATGTACAATTTCTCCTGCTCTCCCTCCTCTTTCTCCTCCTCTTTGTTAGCATTGGGGATGGAACCCAGGCCTACCACATGTTAGCAGGAGCTCTACCACTGAGCCATATCCCCAGCCCTCTTTATTTTAATTTGAGACGGATCTGAAAAAGTTGCAAAGGCTGTCCTTGCACTTGGAATCCTCCTGCCTCAGCCTCTGGAATAGCTGGGATTATGGGTTTTCCCTCCATCCCTGACTTTGTTCACAAGTTTTTGTGTCACTTCTGTTGGGCTTGTGCCCAGGGGGCTTGCTGAGTTTTCTGGAAACTCTGAATTTATCATTTTCAGGCATTGCCTGGCTACTCCAAAGTGGCCATGCCATTTGTCTCTCCCACGAGCAGTGTTTGAAGGTTCTAGTTTTCTTCACATCCTCACCAGCACTTGTTATTTTCCGACTTTTTGATGATGAACTTCTTTGGAGGCGTGACATGTTATCTCATTGCTTTATATTTCCATAATGACTTGTCATATTAAATATATTTTCATGTGCTTATGAGCCCTTTGTGTTTTCTTTGGTGAAATGTTTAATCAAATCCTTTGTCCAGTTTTAAAATGTGCATATGTTTTGACCCAGCAGTTCTACGTCCTGTTATTAATAGTAGAGAAACCTTCATACACATGCACAATGAGAGATGTTCATACAGCTTGTTTGTAAAAGAAAATTGGAAACAAATTGAATTTCTATGAGTAGGAGATTGGGTAAATACCCATCCTTTCAAAAGTGCCTTTCAAACCGTTTGTGACCCATTGGTAGCTCATGAAATTCAATTTAGTAGGTTGCAATCAGACATTTAAAAAGTAGAACAGGTCTGGGGTTGTGGCTCAGAGGTAAGCGTGCTCGCCTGGCATGTGTGAGGCACTGGGTTCGATCCTAAGCACCACATAAAAATAAAATAAAGGTATTGCCCACCTATAACTAAATATATATATATATATATATTTTTAAAAAGTAGAACAGAATAGAAAGTAGTTCTGGAATTAAAGAATTCTTTTATGGATTGTGGTCAGTGAAGTTTGAAAAACAGTGCTGTGGAATGCTTTGTAGGAGTTACAAATATTGAAGCAGACTCAGTACTGTCATCAGAACATCTTCAGGACACGTTTTTAATAGAGGAAAAATGTTGTAGCGTAATATGTATGGTTTGTCTGCATTTGTTTTATTTTTAAGTCAGAAAATAAAACCATGTCTCTGTGTGCATAGATATCTAGAGAAAGTGCTAGAGGGCTACATATGCATCTCTCTGACATCAGTGGTTGCCTCTGAGAGGAAACTGAGGTGTTGTCAAGGAGAATTTTAGGTGTAGCTGTAGTTTTTTTTTTTTTTTTTTTTTGGTACCAGGGCTTGAACTCAGGGGCACTCGGCCACTGAGCCACATCCCCAGCCCTATTTTGTGTTTTATGTAGAGACAGGGTCTCACTGAGTTGCTTAGCACCTTGCTGTTGCTGAGGCTGGCTTTGAACTCACGATTCTCCTGTCTCAGCCTCCCTGAGTGCTGGGATTACAGGCTTGAGCCACCGCGCCCGGCTGTAGCTGTAGTTTTGTATTTATGTTTTTCTCTAATTAAGAATGAATCACATGGAATAAAGGAATTATTGTAAGACAAACAAAAGTACATTTGTTGGTGTGATGTTTCCGACCATGATGTCCAGTTCCCTCCACGGCTCTCCCACACTGTTGGTAGAATGCTTAGTCCTAGGTTCTCGTGGAGTGAAAGGACGATTGTTTCTGGCAAATATAAGCACAGAAGGCGAGGGCTCCTCTAGGGCGGCAATGGAGCAGGAGAGGAGGGAGGTGGTGCAGCTGGGCAGGGGCCACTCACTCACTCAGCAGTGTCCAGAACGCCCTGTGCCAAAACTAGGAGCCCTCTGCCTCTGGACATTGGGTCCCTGCCACACCCCAGGAAGCCCTTGGGGACATCAGGGTGACATAGAGGTACAGAACATGGACTTTAAATTTGGGCCAGCTTGGGATTTCCAGCTTTACTTTTCTGGGCCTTTGTTTTCTCATTTTAAACAAAATGGCAGCATTTCAGAGTGTTCTGCCTGCTCCGCAGGCTGTGGTGAGGATTAAGTGGGAGGCTGCCTGTCCCGTCTTGCACAGGACACCTGCACAGTGAGGGTGCCCTGACAGTGGGTTTCTTCTGACTGCTTAACTTTGCATGTGAGGAAACTGACACTCCACCATGTGTCATGTTCACTTAGTGGCTTTGGACAGCCCAGGCATGGACGGGGCACCAGGAGCTGGGTTTTGGCTCACTAATCCATTGTGATTTTCTGTAGGGAAGTTCCTACCCCTTTCTGGGCCTCATTCATCCATCTTTGCAATGATGAACTCATGTCTGAGCCCTGTTTTGATGATCTCGTTTTCATTTCCAGTGGCTCTCCATGAGGTTCCAACCTAATTGTAAGGCTGAGAGTAAGTGAGTGATCAGAATGGGAAGGAGGAGTCGCTGGGGCTAGAGGTGTAGTTGGAACAGACTGGAGGGTGCAAATGACAGATAGATAGCATTTTAAAAGCTTGCAGGTAAAACTCAAGTGGAAATTTGGCAGCTTCAGTGTTTGCCTGTTGGAAGCTGAGACAACAACTCTGTCTTTGTCTGCCAGGTAGTTCTCAAGTGTGATTGACCTTGGTTTGAGTTACTCATGGGCCATTCTAGCCAGTGGAGTTAATATAATGGCCCTGGCAGAGCGAATCCCAGACAGAGAACCTGGGATCAGACTCCATGGTAAGCCTGACCAGTAACCTTGTATGTGACCTTGTGCTTCTGGGTCACTCTCTATATAAGGTGGTAGTGGAACTTGATTTTAATTTTTCAAATTCAGTGTAGAAAATGGACTTTGTCCTTTTGACGATGCTTATTGGAAGAAATTAAAAATTAGAGAAAATTAAAAAGGAAGAAAAAGTATCTCTCATTTCCCTGCAAATGATGATTTTTAATATTTCAGTATATTTCTTTTGTCTGGGTATGTATTTATGGCTTACCCATTCCAAAAGGGGATTTGGAGTGACATTTGTGTACATGTGTGTATTCAGGATTGAGGAATACTCCAAAGTTTTTATTTATATTGATAGCAGACATATTTTATCTTATTTTATTTTCCTGATGTTGGATTTTGGGTTTTTATGATATTTTCAGTTTTTGGCTCAGTCCTGAACTTAAAGATCGATTCCAACTCCATAGTTTGGTGATCAGGCAGAATTATCAGAGGGCAGAATGCATTTGGATTTAGAAGTAGGAAAGAGCGATCTGCCGAGAAGGCGAGCTGAGCCTCCACCCGCTCTGAGTTTTCAGGTTGGGACAGGGAAGCATTACTGGGCAGTAGTCATAAAAGGCCTGGTTTCTGACGTGGTTCTGCACTTCACAGCCGTGTCACTCTGGCTACGGCACTGACATGGTCTGGGCCTCCGAGCCTTCCTTTGAAAAATGCATGAACCCTCAGGGAATTGGGCAGTTCTAATGATGGTAAATATTTCATAAATTGTAAAGTGTAAAGACTAGAGGACCAGGAGGAGATGAATTAAGCCGCTTGGCAAGACTTTATTGGAATACAGCTCTGGGCCGAATCCTCTCATCCACTAGAGTGTGTCCGGGAGGAATGGCGCTGGGGCTCTGGTGCACAGAGAATTTGAAAGGGCCCGGTCAGGAAGGGGAGGGCTTAGGGGCAGGAAGAGAAGACCAAAGTCCTTCCTGGATAGATCAGGAAAACCCGCTGATTGACAGGAGGTGTGTCTACTGGTGCCCTCAGCGTCTGGCTGGCAGTTCTGCTCTGCGGCTGCTGACTGGTCCCCCTAATTGGACATTTTGGACCCTGACCCGACCTAACATAAAGCACTATGCATTTCAAGATGACAGTGATGTTTTTTTCTCCCACTCATGGAGGGCCCAAAATATGCCAAGTACCTTGCTGGGCACTTTGTATCTTGTTTAATTCCAATTACTTTATGAACTACTGCTTCTCTCCTGTTATAGCTGAAGGGAGTCGGGCTTGGAGAGGTACCTGCAGAGGCTGTGCTACAACCCAGGGCAGTGTCTGTTGTGTCAAATCGTACCTCCAGTTATGGTCTGGTTTTCTGTCAATGTCCCTAAGTCCTCACTGAACCTATTTATATAACTCAACCAGTGAAACTTCTTGGGTCAGTGGATTCTGCATTTTTGTTTGACATTCTTTTGGTGTTGGCAATCCAACCAGGGCCTGCATGGCATGCACACTCTACCACTGAACTGCACCCAGTGTCCGATGTTCCTAAGACATCTGAATTAGTGTCTGATTCCCAGAGTTTTGACTTTTGGCTGTAATGGCATTGTTTCAGCCAGCTTTTTCATTGTTGCAACCAAAAGACCTGATGAGAACAATTTTAGAGGAGACGTTTATTTGGTGCTCATGGTTTGAGAGTTCTCTGTCCATAGATAGCTGTTTCCAGGTGAGGCACAGCATTTTGGCAGAAGAGTGTGGTAGCTCAGGACATGGCCACCAGGAAGCAGAGAGAGAGAGAGCGCGTGAGAGCACGCGCATGCCTCACCATGGACAAAATATAAACCCCAGAGACTTGTCCTCAGTGACCCACCTTCTCCAGCTACATACTCCCTGCCCACAGTTACTACCCAGTTAATCCCTATCAGGGGATTAATGCATAGATTAGGTTAAGGCTCTCATAATCTAGTCATTTCACCTTTGAACAGACTCATACATGAGCTTGAATACATACATACATACATCCTTGAATAGACTCATACATGAGCTTTTGGGGGACACCTAATATCTAGACCATAGCAGACATATTTATGATAATAATAATGATGATGACAAAAACAATAGATGTCATTTATTTAGGACCTACTAGGTGCTGTGTTTATGTACATAAACTGACTTAATTTTCACAGGTAGATTATGGCATTCTACTCATAAAATTAATATAAGTACATTGTATTTGGCACAGTGCCTCTGTACCTAGCACACATTTGGCACACAGAACATTTGATGTGTGAAGGAATGAATGACCCTGCTAGCAGGGGTCACACAGCTCCTGATGTTGGAGCTGGAACTCAGTTCTGAGGCAGGTCTCAGCTCCAGCGCCTGAGCTGCCTGCCTCCCAGGTAGCTGTGCTGTGTGTCCCTCTCAGCTGTAGCCTGATGATGTCATGTGTAGCCTAGGCTGTCTTAACAGTCTCTGTTATTCAAACCTGGCTCATCTCTTATCCTGTGTGTTCTTTCCTAGTGACCTTGCTCCCGCTTTCCCAGCTGACCTGGATGGCCTCAGCACCTGTGTTGGTTTGGAAAATGGAGGTAAACATGCAAAGCAGTCATTTTTTGACTGAGAACAAGGGAAGCAGACATAGACCAAATACCCCGAGGCCTGGGGCTGAGCTTCCATTCCTCTGGGGCCTAGAGCCTACCTACCAGGCTTGATCCACAGCATTACTCAGCATTTTACAGTACAAATATATTGATTTGGTCTCCTCCTCCCTTCATAAACACTGGGCGAGAGAAATTCACGTCCTGGGCTGTACTTCATGAGTGTTGTTGCCTGTTGCCACACCTGGAGGGATTCAGCTAGGGTTTGCCAAACTGAACAACTGCATGGAAGCTGGACATGGAGTTGGTGACTAGACCTGGCATGGGGTATCTGTTGTTCTCTAGGCCTAGTGGCTGGAGGCCTGAAGTGTCTTCTGAACTTGTGCATGCCAAGGCCTTCCTGGCAGCTGCTGGGTTCCATCTCGGCTGCTAGACCACAGATGTGGCTGAGTCAAGTGGAGTCTTGTGCTTGAGTGGATTATGAGGTGCCTTTGCAGTCAGGTCTTGCTAAGTGTGACTTCAGTTTTCATTTTTGGAAAAAGTTAAGTCCATCCTAAGTGTCTATGTGGGTAATGCTAGTAATTTGCCTTGTTGAAATATCTTAGTGGTATCTTTTTTTTTAAGCTTTATTATTTATTTATTTATTTATCTATTGTACTTAGGTATACATGATAGAATGCATTTTGATTCATTGTACACAGATGGAGCACAACTTTTCATTTCTCTGGTTGTATGTCATGTAGAATCACATCATGTATGCAGTCACACATGAAGCTAGGGCTATGATGTCCATCTTATTCCACCATATTTACTGTCCCCATGTCCTCTCCCCCTCCCTCCCCTTTGACCAAAGTTTCTCTGTTCTTCTCATGTTCTCTCCCCCATTATGGATCAGCATCCACTTATCAGAGAGAACATTTGGCATTTGGTTTTTTGGGATTGGCTTACTTTGCTTAGCATATTCTCCAGCTCCATCCATTTACCTGCAAATGCCATAATTTTATTCTCTTTTATTGCTGAGTAATATTCCATTGTGTATATATACCACAGTTTCTTTATCCATTCATCTATTGAAGGGCATCTAGATTGGTTCCACAGTTTAGCTATTGTGAGTTGACCTGCTATAAACATTGAAGTGGCCGCGTCACTGTAGTGTGCTGTTTTTAAGTCTTTGGGTATAGACCGAGGAGTGGGATAGCTGGGTCAAATGGTGGTTCCCTTCCAAGGTTTCTAAGGAATCTCCATACTGCTTTCCAGATTGGTTGCACCAATTTGCAGTCCCACTAGCAATACATGAGTGTGCCTTTTCCCCCATAATCTCGCCAACACTTATTGTTGTTTGTATTCTTGATAACTGCCATTCTGACTGGCGTGAGATGAAATTTTATAGTAGTTTTGATTTGCATTTCTCTAATTGCTACAGATGTTGAACATTTTTTCATTTGTCTGTTGATTGATTGTATATCTTCTTCTGAGAAATGTCTGTTCAGCTCCTTAGCCCATTTATTGTTTGTTTTTTTTTGGTGTTAAGTTTTTTGAGTTCTTTATATATCCTGGAGATTAGTGCTGTATCAGATGTGCACGTGGCAAAAATTTGTTCCCAGAATGTAGGCTCTCTGTTCACTTCATTGATTGTTTCTCTTGCTGAGAAGAAGCTTTTTAGTTTGAATCCATCACATTTATTGATTCTTGATTTTATTTCTTGTGCTATGCAAGTCTTGTTAAGGAAGTAAGGCCCTAAGCCTACATGATGAAGATTTGGGCCTATTTTTTCTTCTATTAGGCGTGGGGTCTCTGGTCTAATTCCCAGGTCCTTGATCCACTTTGAGTTGAATTTTGTGCATGGTGAGAGATAAGGGTTTAGTGTCATTTTGCTGCACATGGATTTCCAGTTTTCCCTGCACTATTTGTTGAAGAGGCTATCTTTTCTCCAGTGTACTTGTTTGGCTCCTTTGTCTAGTGTAAGATAACTGTATTTAAGTGGATTTGTCTCTGTGTCTTCTATTCTGTGCTATTGGTCTACATGTCTATTTTGGTGCCAGTACCATGCCATTTTTGTTACCATAGCTTTGTAGTATAGTTTAAGGTCTGGTATTGTGATGCCTCCTGCTTCATTCTTCTTGCTAAGGATTGCTTTGGCTATTCTAGGTCTCTTATTCTTTCAAACGAATTTCATGATTGCCTTTTCTATTTCTATAAGGAATGACGTTGGGATTTTAATTGGAATTGCATTGAATCTATATAGCGCTTTGGGTAGTATGGCCATTTTCATTATGTTAATTGATTTCCATATGTCGAACCAACCTTGCATCCCTGGAATGAACCCCAGTTGATCATGGTGCACTTTTAAATATGTTTTTGTATGCAATTTGCCAAAATTGTATTGAGAGTTTTTGCATCTACGTTCTTCAGGGATATTGGTCTGAAATTTTCCTTTCATTATGTGTCTCTGTCTGGTTTTGGTATCAGGGTGATACTCACCTCATAGAATGAGTTTGGAAGGATTCCCTCCTTTTCTGTTTCATGAAATAGTTTGAGGAGTCTTGGTATTAATTCTTCTTTGTAGGTCTTGTAGAACTTGGCTGAGAATCCATCTGGTCCTGGGCTTTCCAGGCTCTTGTTGGCAGGCTCTTGATGGCATCTTCTGTTTCCTTGCTTGAAATTGATCTGTTTAAGTTGTGTATGACCTCCTGGTTCAGTTTGGGTAGGTCATATGCTTCTAGAAATCTGTCGGTGTCTTCAGGCTTTTCTGTTTTACTGGAGTATGAATTTTCAAAATAGTTTCTGATTATCCTCTGTATTTCAGTAGTGTCTGTCATGATATTTCCGTTTTCATCATTCCTTTTTTCCTTTTTAGTAATTCAGGTTTTCTCTCCTCATTAGGGTGGCTAAGGGTTTGTCAATTTTGATTATTTTTTCAAAGAGCCAGTTTTTTGTTTTGTCAATGTTTCGAATTGTTTCAATTTCGTTGAATTCAGCCCTGATTTTAATTATTTCCTGTCTTCTACTTTTTTTGGTATTTGTTTGTTCCTCTTTTTTCTAGGGCTTTGAGATGTAGAGTCAAGTCATTTATTTGTTGACTTTTTTTTCTTTTAATGAATGAGGTTAATGCAATGAACTTTTTCTCTTAGCACTGTGCCTTCATGGTGTCCCAGAGATTTTGGTATGTTGTATCGGAGTTTTCATTACCTCTAAGAATTTTTTTATCTCTTTCCTGATGTCTTCTGTTATCCATACATCATTTAATAGAGTATTATTTACTTTCCAGGTGTTGGAGTAGTTTCTATTTTTTAATCTGTCATTAATTACTGATTTTATTCCATTGTGGTCAGATAGGATGCAGGGTAGTATCTCTATTTTTTTGTATTTGCTAAGACTTGCTATGTGACATAACATATGATCTATTTTCGAGAAGGATCCATGTGCTGCTGAGAAAAATAGTGTATTTGCTCATTGATGGATGGAATATTCTATATATGTCTATTAAGTCTGAATTGTTGTTTTATTGAGTTTTGTGGTTTCTTTGTTTAGTTTTTGTTTGGAAGATCTATCCAGTGGTGACAGAGCTGTGTTAAAGTCACCAAGTATTATTGTGTTGTGGTCTATTTGATTCTTGTAGTTGAGAAGGATTTGTTTGATATACGTAGATGCCCCATTGTTTGGGGCATAGATATTTATGATTGTTATGTCTTGCTGATGTGTGATTCCCTTTAGAAGTATGAAATGTCCTTCTTTATCCCTTCTCACTAACTTTGGTTTGAAGTCTACTTCATCTGATATGACGATAGAAACTTCTACTTGTTATTTACATGGTCCATGTGAGTGATACGTTTTTTTCCCCACCCTTTCACTTTCAGTCTATGGATGTCTTTTCCTGTGAGATGAGTCTCTTGAAGGCAGCATATTGTTGGATCTTTTTTTTTAATCCAGTCTGTCAGTCTATGTCTTTTAATTGGTGAGTTTAGGCCATTCACATTCAGGGTTATTACTGAAATACAATTTGGAATCCCAGTCATTTTGGCTTATTTTTGGTTTTTACCTTGACTTGGTTTCTCCTTTGATTGGCCTTTTTTTTTTTTTACTGTAGTTCCTCTCTCTGTATATTTTCATTGTTGGTTATCATTTCCTCCTCATGGAATATTTTGCTGAGAATGCTGTGTAGTGCAGGCCTTCTTGCTGTAAATTCTTTTAACTTTTGTTTATCATGGAAGGTTTTTATTTCGTCATCAAATCTGAAGCTCAGTTTTGCTGGATATAAGATTCTTGGTTGGCATCCATTTTCTTTCAGAGCTTGGTATATGTTGTTCCATGATCTCCTGGCTTTTAGGGTCTGGGTTGAAAACTCTGCTGAGATCCGAATTGGTCTCTCCTTATATGTAATTTGATTCTTCTCTCTTGCAGCCTTTAAAATTCTATCCTTATTCTGTATGCTGGGCATTTTCATTATAATATGCCTTGGTATAGATCTGTTGTAATTTTGTACGTTTGGTACCCTGTAAGCCTCTTGTATTTGATTTTTCAATTCATTTTTCATGTTTGGGAATTTTTCTGATATTATTTCATTGAAGAGATTGTGCATTCCTTTGGTTTGAAATTCTGTACCTTCTTCTATCCCGATAAATCTTAGATTTGGTCTTTTGATGCTGTCCCATATTTCTTGTATGTTCTGTTCATGATTTCTTACCATCTTTACTGTATGGTCAAGTTTATTTTCAAGATTGTATATTTTGTCTTCATTATCCAAGGTTCTGTCTTCCAGGGGATCTAGTCTGCTGGTGATGCTTTCTATTGAGTTTTTTTATTTGGTTTATTGTTTCTTTAATTTCAAGAATTTCTGATTGGTTTTTTTTTTCACAATTTCTAGCTCTTTCTTAAAGTAATCTTTTGCTACCTATATTTGCTCTCTTTTCTCTTTGTTGGAGTGGTCAATGGTTGCCTTTATTTACTCTCTTATTTCTTTGTTGAAATGATCAATTTTTGCCTGTATTTGCTTGCTTAAGTCATTCTTTAATTTGCAGATCATTTTAATTATGTACATTCTGAATTCTTTCTCTGACATTTCATCAGCTGTGCTGTCAATGGATTCTAGTATTGTAGTATCTAGGTTTATTTGGGGCACTTTCTTCCCTTGTTTTTTCATGTTGATTATGTATCTTCCTTTCTTGCAATGCCGATCTGAGGTATTGCGGTTTCTATTCTATAATCTTGTAGTGACACTACAGATTACCTGTATCTCATCTTGGAGTTCACTTCCAGTCCCCAGCAGGTGTCCCCAGATGGACACTACTGCCACTAAAGATGATGGCAGCGGTAGTGGGGGTAACTCAGAATGGCAGTAGGAGTGGCTTTGGCTGGGCTCCTGCTGTGGTCCCTGAAGGTGGTCCTGGACCCTGGCCTGGGCTCCCACTGGTTGGCAGGAACTCTGGCCGGAACTGGGGGCAGTCTGGGCCTCACTTAAGCCAGGTTTCCAGCAGGGATCCTGGAGGCAGTCCTTCCCCTGGGTCTGGGTTCCCCTGTGGCTAGCAGTCTTGGGTCTGCCCTTGGCTGGGCTCCCGCGAGGTCCCTGAAGGTGGTCCTGGGCCTTGGCCTGTGCTCCTGCCAGTTGGCAGGAGCTCTGGTTTTTTAGTGATATCTTGACTTTGATTTTTTTCCTCTTCTCCAGAGCAATGAGATAGATATATATAACAAGATGTTTTTAGAGCAGCCAGGATAAGAGTCACCATGTTCATTTCTGGAGGATTCTGTAACAAATAGGCCATCCTCAGATTTTCATATGGAACCTGTTAATATAAAAATCTCATAAGTCTGGTTTCTGCCCTTTCTGTCCATAGGTAGTTAGAAGCAGAAAATTATTAGTCCCATTCCTTAATTCAGCCAATGGTGTACATTGGCTTCATGCCAGACTCTGGGAGTGAAGTGCTGGGATTCGACCTTGAACATCATTACCCTCAAGCCCAGAACACTGACAAACAAACAGTTATGATGAGACATTGTGTGACTGGTGTCAGGAGTGAAGAGAGATTTATGGGGTCAGAGTCAGGTGAGAGTTTCCCAAGAAACTGACATAGGAGCTAAGACTTGAAGCGGGAGGGCCAGGCATCTCTGACACAGGAGGTAGAGCGTTGCCTGTTTGAGGAACAGGAAAGCAAACCTGTGTGCCTCCAGCTGCCCTGGCCCACTCCTCAGCCTCTTTCTGTTGAGTGGTTTCCAGACACCTCGCCCACTCCCGCCCAAGGCCTTTGCCTGGGTGTTTGTCCCTCTTGTGTGCCTGCTGCCTCTCTAGGGCTCAGCTTAAAACACATCACCTCCTTTGGCTCTTCTGTGGCCCTAATAGCTGTGCTTTCACTTCAGTTCATTTATTCCTGTTGGCTGCTTTTCAGATGTCCAAAACGAAACCAGTCCTCACTCACTCACATCATCTTGGACCTCAGCATCAGGGTCTCTGGCCTGGATCATCCCTGTGTTAGGCTGCCAGTCTCCTTGTCTCTCTAAGTCCCTTATAGTCTGTTCTTGGCAAGGCAGCCAGAGGGAGCTCCTAGAAACAGCCTGCTCAGTTGACTCTCGCTCACAGTCCCCAGTTGCAGCTGTCTGTAGAAGAGCCCTCAGGGCCACATGCAGCCTGTCCTCCAACCTCTCCAGTCTCCTACTGTGCCCTCTGCTTATTGATCTTTAGCTACTGTCTCATGGCTGGTCCTCAGACCCCAGGGTGCTTTCCACCTCAGGCTTCTCCCTGCACCTGGGGTGTTCCTCCCCAGGCAACTGGCTGCCTCTCTTCAAGCCTGCCCACACTTGACCTTCTTGGTGAGGCCTTCCTCAGTTGTAACCCCCGTCCCCTGGCATTTCTTACCCTCACCCACTTTGTCTCCATGGCTTATTACTTTTTAACGTATCCTATAATTGCCTGATTATTTTGTTTGTTGCCTGTTATCCTCCATTTGTTTACTGCTGTGGCCACATCCAAAAGCCCCCTAGCAAAAAGTCAGCTCTCCGTGCACCTTCGCTGGGAGAGTGAATTCTTTCATTTTCTCCACACACGTTTCCTCAACACCTGCAAAGCCCCAGGAGTTGGCTCAGCATGCTCACAGTTTGTTGTCCTCTCCATCCTGCCCCCTTGATTGGGAGCCCTTGGGTGCAGGATCTGGTCTCCTTCATCATTTCCCCTGGTGCACAGGATGGTGCTTGGTGCAGAGCAGGTGTTTGATAAGGGTTTGTTGAATTAAGCTGTGGAAAGGCTTGGGTGCTAGAAAAGTAAGTACTCACCCAAAGCAAAGGTTGACAGTTGGCACCCACTGGCTGCTTTTGGAAGTAAACTTTTATTGGAACACAGCCACATTGTTGAGTTGTTGTGGCTGTTTCTGTTCTACAGCAGAGGAGTTGAGTAGCTGTGACAGATTTTAGGCTTTTTAGACTGCAAAGCCTACATGGTCATTGTCCGGTGTTTTAAGGAAAAGTTGGCCAGTCCCTGCTATCAAGCCCATCAGCCATACTTTGTTCCAGAGCCTGACTTGGGAGGCCGAGGAAGCGTGTGTCAGTAACCGTCTGCTCTGCCGTGTGCCCGCTGTGTTTTCTGGGTTCATCCTCCGGTATGCACGGTTAACTGGGGGTAGTTTAAGTACCTTGTCAGTGTTTGAATAAAATGGTTTAGCGCTTTCCTTAGACTCAAATCGGTAAATCACAACAGGCAGAATGTGCCAGTATGATACATGTGGGAGCTACTCATGTCTTCTCTGGGCTCTAAGCCTTAATGGGAATGTCGGGCAGTTGGCATGCCATGACATTTTCTTGTGTTTGTTTTGCCTTTTCTAGTGCTCCCACAAGTGTCAGAAGAAAACGTGTCTCCCACCAGAGTACGGAACATGAAGGACTTCGAAAATGTAAGTGGAGATGCCAAATTATTATTCCTAACAAATTGTGCCTGCTGCTGCTGTGCACCCAGGCCCAGGAGAGCCCTTCCTGAGAACGGTGCATTCTCGGTGAGACTGTTCCACGCGCATGCAGTCAGCCTTGCATACGAGGGCCACTTGCGGGTCCTGACAGCAATTCCAGCTCTGGGTATTTGGTATATTTCTGATGTCCTGAGGATGAGGGTGGAACTCTATTGCACAGTTGAGAGAAGCTAGCATTTGTGGAGGGCCTTGGAGTATTATAAGGCACATTATTTATGGTTCCTAGTTAGTCCTTGCTACAACTCTTAAGGTATTTTCTATTATCTCCACTTTACAGACAAGGAATCTTAGGAGTGAAAAGACTTGTTTCGGATCATATGATACTTGAGGGGATACAGAGCTGGGATTGGAATCCATGTTTTAGTGATTCCAGAACCATTATTCTTTCCAGTGCCTTCTCCCCTTGTGTTTTGTTGAGGGGGGGGGAAGGCTTGAGCAGCCTGCACACGGCACCAAGGAGTAATTGTGTGTGAATGTCTTACTTGGTGAGAGATTCGCCTTTGATGCTTAGCGTCTTCCAGTGCTGTGTCTTTCATTTGTTAGTGGAGGGAGTTTGTTGTCAGGTATCAGGAAAATAAGGTTATTTCCCCAGTTCCAATTCTCTTTAACAAGTTACCTGCTCAAAGCTCTCATTTATCATGGGAAGAATTAGACCCTTCTTCATTTGTAACCAAATGAAATCCATACAATGCAAGACACAGGAGATATTTATCAGAGAGAAGACGGAGGACACAGAGAGAAGGACGCTCCACAATTATGTTTCTCTCTCCCAGTTGTCTTTACAGAACAGAGTGGTGCTGTCTCTGGATTTAATTTAGAATACTCATTACTGCTAATAGTTATCTGCAAACCACCAGTGACCAATTGAAGAAATGACTTGTCAGATCTCTAATGGAAACAAGTAATTTCTGAGGTTTGAGTTGTTATAATTTCAGCTGTACAATGAGATCTATGCTGTGGGTCTAGGACCTCAAATGCATGAGATTTGATTATTCCATATTGTGTATAATTAAAATATACTTTACTTTTAAATGATTGTTCCTGTTTTATCATAAAAGTGATAATAGCTACTGTTTATTGATCTCTTGTTCTGAGCTGGGCACTTTAAGTGTTAAACTATATATATTACTTTACTATTAAAGCAGCTTTGTAAGGAAGAGATTAGTTTTGAAGGGCACTGTTAACATTTAACAGAATGGTAGAATTTTGGTTGCATATTTGGTTGCTGCCTTTTGAATGGGAAGGAATCCTGAATCCAGCTCTCTTTAGTACATAGAGGAGAAACTGGGGACAAGTGTGGCGAAGCCATTCTCAGAGGCATCCGTGCTGCCTAGGTCCAACCACAACTTCTGGAGCCAGATTGCCTGTTTGGGCACTTCTGCTCGGTGACCTTGGGCCCGTCCCTTAACCTCTCTGTTCTTTTTTTACCTTTAACAAGGGCTTGACAGTCAGGCTGTTGGGAGGATTAATGAGTGCGGCAGGGGTTCCCACACGGCCTGCATTCTCGTTCTCCACTCTCGTTCTCCACGTATCTGTCTGTCCTTCTCGCTGTTGTTATCAGGCTTGTTATTGTCATTCTTCCCCACTTCGCCATGTGACTAGAGTTTCACTTGTTCAGACTGTTCTTGATAGTCTGTGACCAGTTTTTCTGGAAGGTGAGAGAGAGCCTTCTATGCCAGTATGTTTTAGGATTTATGTTTTTTCTTTATGACTGTGGTCCTTTAGCTGCTGTTAGGTTTTTATGGCATTAATATTTTTTATTGTACATTTTCAAGAGCAAATTCTGCAGCTGAAATTGAAATGACTACACTGTTCTCAGCATCCCCCTTTCGGGTCTTTATAGGTCACTGAAATTTTTCCTTTGGCCTCAGCTTCGTTTTGTAGCTCAGGTCGTAGATCTCTGTGTGGTGGTAGTCTGGACTTTCTGTGGGATGCTCATAAAAAATACTTGTGATATCTAAAGCTAACTTTAGAGTCAGTGCATATTGAAGAAGGGACTGAAATACCTTTGGTTTGAAGAGGAATTCATAACTCCTATCTGGTCTCAGATGACTGGTACCTGAACATTAGCAGTTGCATTTAGCTAGAGTCTAGTAAGACGTAGGCCCTCTCAAGGTCTTGTTCAGAGTTTACCTGTTCAGTAAACATTTTCACAAAATATCCATGTGCCAGGCTGTCTACCAGGGATGAAGACCAGGTAAGTTTCCCCGCCAAGAGACTCCATCTAGCAGGAAACATGGGTAGGAAAACTGCACAGTGATGAAGTGTGGAGTGAGGGCCCTGGGGGCACGAGGTTGTCCGGACCTGCTGGGGGATTCAGGGAAGCATCCTGGGAGGAGCTGCTACCTGAGCTGGGGCAGGAGGGGCAAGTAGGGACTGGACAGGGGGAGAGGGCTAGAAGATCGTGCCTCAGGAGGATGCACGTGCGGTATATGAGAGAGCAGGGCAGGCGCGATGAGTTCAGCGCACTGCACATGCCCTGGGCACGGGAAGCAGGCTGGGGTCCCATTCTGCCGGCTCTTGAACATTATGCTGCTTTGTTTGATTTTTGTCCTGAAGATGAAAGGGAACCAGTGATGGATTTTAATCTGGGGAGGGAAAGGACCAGAATTGTACTTTGAAAAGATGACCCACGCTGGCGACTGTGAGGAGCAGAGTTTGGAGAGGAGAAAGCTGGTGATCAGATGACGAGGTGAAGGGCTGCTGTGGTGGTGTGGGACAGTGCCCCAGCTCAGGGCGTGGAGTCGAGGGGTGTGGGGTGTGGTCAGGACATCAGCTGGAGGGAGCTCTTGCACCATGTCATTCAGCCAGCCCTGGCTGGACACATAGAGGCTGGAAGCCCAGAGTGGGTGGGACATACAGCCTTTGAACCTAGGTCTTCTGGCACAACAAGTTGGCAGTTGTGTTCTCTGTGCCACGCCAGGACTCACTGACTTGTGGGTCTTCATTAGCCAAGGATGCGATTGCTGTAGGAAGGCCCTGTGGTGGGAAGTTAGTGAACCAGCTAGGTCTTCTGTGAGAGCGTGTCTTATTGGTTCTTTCTAGATGATAATGTGGGGAGCTCCCTGGCTGGAGGAGGCCAGGGAAGCAGCATTCTGTAAAGGCCCGAGTTTATCTGCTGTGACCTATTCTGGATACTCTTTCTTCCTTTAAAAATTTTTTTTTGGAGCTGGGCACAGTGGTGCATGCCTATAATCCTAGCGACTCAGGAGGCTGAAGTATGAGGATAACAAATTCGAGGCCAGCTTTAGCAACTTAACAAGGCCCTAAGCAACTTAGTGAGACCCTGTCTTGAAATAAAAACTAAATAAAATTTAAAAAGGGATTGAATGTAGCTCAGTAGTAGAGTACCTCCTGGGTTCAATCCCCAATACAAAAAAAAAAAAAAGTGGTTTTTTTTTTGGGTGAATGAGGAAGACCTAGAATTTTGTGTGACATATCCAGTCCACCTGACTGTCCTTATCAATGTATAGAACAGTTTGATTTTAGCTTTTGACAGGGAGTGACATCATTAGCTTTCCATCTCATTTCTGATAGAAATGCATTATTTACTGACCTTAATATTTCAAAAAAGCTTGTATTAAAATGGATAGATTGAATCAATTTACATAATTGCCTGCTGTTCGACATTTCAAATTGTTTCTTATTTCTGAAAATTATAGCCAAAACTGTGAATAAACTTTTTAGTTTGATGCCATCCCATTTATTGATTGTTGATTTTACACTTTTCTTGTTAAGGAAGTCAGTTCCTGTCTGATATGCTGGAGTGTTGGGCCTACCTTTACTTCTAGTATGTGCAGGGTTTCTTGTCTAATACCTTGGTCCTTGATCCACTATGAGCTGGGTTTTGTGCTGGCTGAGAGACAGGGGTTACATTTCCTTCTACTATATATGGATTTCCAGTTTTCCCAGCATCGTTTGTTGAAGAGGCTATCTTTTCTCCAATATGTATTGGCGCCTTTGTCTTGTATGAGGTGAGCATGAAGAAAGAGCCTACAGAATGGGGGAAAATCTTTGCCACCTGCACTCACATAGAGTGTTAATTTCCAGGATATATAAAGAACTCAAAAAACTTAACATCAAAAGAAAACCAAATAACCCAACCAATAAATGGGCAAATGAACTGAACAGACACTTCATAGAAGAAAAAATATTGAATGGTCATCAAATACATGAAAAAATGTTCATCTCTAGCAATTAAGAGGAATGCAAATTAAAACTATACTGAGATTCCACCTCGTTCCAGTCAGAATGTCAATTTTTAAGGATAGAAGTAACAACAGATGTTGGTGAGGATGTGGGGAAAAGGTACACTTATACATTGCTGGTGGCACTGCAAATTGGTGCAGCCATTCTAGAAGGCAGTATGGAGATTTCTCAAGAAAACTTGGAAGGAAACTACCATTTGACCCATTATCCCACTCCTTGGTATATATCCAAAGGAGTTAAAATCAGCATACTGCAGTGATACAGCCACATCAATGCTTATTGCAGCTCAGTTCACAGTAGTAAAGTTATAGAACCAACCTAGGTGCTCTTCAGTAGATGAATGGATAAAAAAAATGTGATATATTTACACAGTGGAGTATGACTCAGCCATAAAGAAGAATGACTTTATGATATTTGCCAGCAAATGGTTGGATCTGGAGACTATCATGCTAAGTGAAGTAAGCCAGTCCCAAGAAAATAAAGGTTGAATGTTTTCTCTGATAAGTGGGAGCTTACTCCACAATGCAGGGGCAGCGAGGAGGAGAACAGAAGTGCAGTAGACATGGGAAATGGAGGGAGGGGCTGACAAGCAAAAGAAAGACAGTGGAATGGATCTGACATCGTTTTCCCACGGACGTATATGAAAACAGCAGTGAGTCCCACCACCATGTACATATATAAGAATGGGTCTCTAATTAGAATAAGATATAGTCCATGCTTATATAATTATATCAAAATGAATTCTGTCATATATAACTAAAAAGAACCAATTTAAAAGCAGTATTTTTTTTTAGAGTAAATTCCCGGAAATAGGATTTGGGGATGTCAGAGGTTTCAAATATAAGTCATATGCAGCAAACAGTAGATTACAGAGCAGGATTGATTTCAGTGGCCTCCTCTCTAAGGGATGGGGAGAACCCTTAGCCAGGTGGGGCTGAAACACTTGTCTGCTTCCATTCCCGACCTGGGTCTCTTTGTCCTTGTCCTTTGCTTGACTTGTCTCAGCTGCCCAGAGGGGCTGATGTTCTTGTGTTAAGATTCTTATTCCTATTTGTTGAAGGTTCTTGGTCTCACTTGAGGCAGTTGGTCAACTTTGTCTTACCTGTGGTTTAGCAAGGAGGTTGCATCTTTTTTTTTTTAATGTTTATTTTTTAGTTGTAGGTGACAGAATATCTTTATTTTATTTTTATGTGGTGCTGAGGATCGAACCCAGTGCCTTATGCGTGCTAGGCGAGCGCGCTACCACTGCGCCATAATCCCAGCCCCAAGGAGGTTGCATCTTTAAGCTTGCTGTGTAATTTCTGTGTTGTGAATCACTTATTACCAGAGAGCACCCCCCTCCATTCTGCCCCATTTGTGCAGCCCTGAAGCTTTCAGAAGCCCTGTGATGTGTGGGTGCAACATGGACCTAAGATGATGAGGACTGGGTTTTAGGTCTGGCTCAGCCACTTAACTGACCTGTGGCCCTGCCTTGGTGGCTTCTAGAACCTCATGTCAAGGAGGGCTGACAAAGTCTTTCATTCAGAGTCACGTGAGGATTTCATGAGCCATGGTATGGACAGTGCCCAGCATGACACCTGGCATGTAATGGGTACTCGGTGAGCACTGGTGTCTGCTGTGGTCTGAAGTTCTTGTCTGTTGTAGCCACTGCCCCTGGGAGCTGCCTCATTAGTTTTCATTTTCTGCTGATCCATTTATGTTTCTTTGACTTTGGAATAAAACCCCTAACCCCTGAGGTCCTGTCCTGAGTGGTCGGCAGCTCTTTGTCTCTCTGAGCTTTGCATGTTCCTCTCTCCTCTTGTAACTGCCTGGCCACACCTAGGTTGTTCCTGTCAGGGCCTTCAGCATGTCCTGCTCTGCCGGGACACTTTCTCTCCCTTTCCTTGAATGTCAGCTCGTGGACCTTCACATCTCAGCTTTAACATAGCCTGTTAGCGAGGCTGGCTGCCATCCTTCCACTTGTGCTCTTTGTTCTAGTGCGCTCTCGGCACCCTGTCTTTTCCACCATGGATTTTATGGTAGTTTATCATTCTGTCTTTATTTGTGTGCTTGCTTAACATATATGTCTCCTCTACTGTCCGTCTAGTACTCAACACTGAACCTAACAAGAGGTAGACACTTAATAAATATGGGTTGATTGGATGAGTGCACAAGATAATAAATACTTAAGTTTGGATTGCTTTATATGTTAAGTAGGAAAAATAATATTTATCTCACAGGCTTGTGGTGAGGTTTAAATACAATGCCAGGACAGGGCTAGTCTCTTAGGTCTTTAGCGGATGATGCCTGCTATGATTCATGTTAATAAAGTGTCTGGAGACAGTAAAGCTGGAGAGAAACAGTTTGTAATGAGGGTGGGTCATGCACAGCCGAGGTCCTGGGAGGGAGGAAGCAGTAGGGAGACCCAGGAGAGGTGAAGAGTGGGAGACTGGGTTGGGGGGCTATTTGGAATAAGCCAGGAGAGCAAGAATAGGGGTGAGCAGAGCAGTGGAAGACACTGAGGGACAGGTCTGTAGCTGGCGGTGAGGACACAGCCCCTCTCTGTGGAGCACTCTGCACACAAAGAGCTTTGCAGAGTCCAGCACTTGGAATGAGTTTGGCTCTTGGTTGGGCAACTGTAGGAGGTAAGTAGAGTAGACCTGTGTCGGAGCATGGCCTTTGCTCACTGGATTGAGCTCTGAGCGCCTGTGCCTCTGCACGTCTGACCAGGCCCTCCAAAACCCTGGCCAGATGGTGGGCTGGGCAGTGTACATTTTCACAATCTTTTTGAAGGCCATTTGGAAATTGTAATAGTTAATAAAAGTAAAATTTTTCTTGAGCTCAGTAATCTATTTTGGGGAAAACTGTCCTAAAGAAACAGCCTGGTGGAAGGTTCATGAAGGTGTTTGTTGCCACACTGTGTATATAATGTTGAAACATTGGGAACACAGGGAACTGTATTTTACATTTGTCATCACTGACTTCCTGAAACAAGCTTGGTTGGGGTGTTTCACAGGTGAGGAAGCTGAGGATGAAGAGATGAATGACTTGTCTATGAGCTTAATTTGAGAAGCTAGAAGAAGTCAAGTTCAAACCTTATCTTTCTGATCATAAAGCCTGTACAGTTCCCACTGGTGCACACTGAATCCATCAGTGCTCAGTAGAGAAATGGTTAAGTAACTGTTAATCAATTCACTGGGCTTTAGTGCAGTCATTTTAAGTGATATTTAAGTGTAATTCTGCAACAACGTGAAAAATTCTTAACACGTAATCTTAAATGAAAGCAATGGAATATACAAATTCACTTATAATTCTACAGAAAGGTGTATTCATGATCAGAGACTGAAAAGCTTATGAAAAGAGTGGGTTTCATAAGGCAATTATATTCCAGGCATTGTTTGGGTTCCATTTAAAAATTTTGTTATTGCTGCAGTTTTTTTTTTAATAAACAGATATTTGCCTAGTAACAATGTTCCTGATGATTTGAAGACATCAGGGACAGTATTGGCCTCACAAACTTATTCCAAAGTGTCCCCATTTCATTAACTCACGTGACTGTGTTGGCAGAACTACCTGACATGCAGAGTTGTTTGCCAGAGATGCGTGGGGCAGCAGGAGTGCGTGGTTTTTTAATGTCTAGGTGGGGTCTCATGGTTTTTGTACTTGCAAAGGGTGAAAGATTGTTGGCAACCCCAAGAATAGGTTACTAAAGGCTTAAGTGAGACATGGATTCCTTTTAAAAGCTACTCCATGTTTACTGCTTGCCAAGTGCTGGGCTCTGCCAGGTGCTTAGCTCATTAGTTGTCACAACACCCCCATGAGGTAGTTGATTTTATCCTCATTTTATAGAAGAACCATCAGTGGCTCCAAGATGTTAACTAATCTTCCCAAGGTCACAAGGACTTGTAGGACTCACAAGTAGCAGCACTGGGAGTTGAGTCCGTTTCTGCTGCGCCCAGAACCCTTGCTGCTGGCTCTGCTGTCCTGGGAAAGGTGATCTGCTAGGGTGAGCTTCTGCTTTGGAGGCCCAGGCTCCTGCAAGCTGGTGCAGACGATAGCCAGAGTGTTATGCTTTAGATGTGAGCTGTCCCCCAGAAGCTCGTGTGTGAGACCATGCAATACAGTTTTGAGGTGAAACAATTGAGTTATGAGAGTTTTAACCTACTCAGTACATTAATCCCCAAATAGGGATTAACAATGTTGACTGTGGGCAGATAGGATGTGGCTGGAGCAGCTGGGTCCCTGGGGTGTGCCTTTGGGATACATAGTTTGTCGTATTGAGCAGAGCTCTCTGCTTCCTGGTGGCCGTTCCTGACCTGCTTTCCTCCGCAATACCTTTCTGCCATAATGTTCTAGCTTACCTCGGGCCCCAAGGAATGGAGCCAGCTATCTATGGACTGAAACCCCTGAATCCATGAGCCCAAATGAACTTTTTCTCCTCTAATTGTTTTTGTCAGGCCGTTTGGTTACAGCACTGAAAAAGCTGACTAAAACTCAGAGTTAGGCACCTTGCTTAGATTTCAGTTGAGGCAAGGTTGGTTGGAGTTGCCCTGATTCTTTTTTTTTTGGGGGGGGGGTGTGGAGTGCTGGGGATTAAACTCAGGAGCACTTGACCACTGAGCCACATCCCCAGCCCTGTTTTGTATTTTTTTAGAGACAGAGTCTCACTGAGTTGCTCAGTGCCTCACTTTTTTCTGAAGCTGGCTTTGAACTCGATTCTCAGCCTCCTGAGCCTCTGGGATTACAGGTGTGTGCCACTGGCCTGGTCTGATTCTTTTTTATGTCATGGGTTTGGATTTTTCTTCCCTTTTGGATGGAGCATGAGGCTAGGCTAGGTTTTCGACAGGGAGTGGGGGAGTAGGAGGAGTTGAGGACAGAAGTCAGAACGACTGACCAGGAGCTCCTGCAAAATCTTTGCCTCTCTTCAGCTTCAGAAAGCAGCGCTCAGTCATGTTGAGATGGTTCCCATTTCAGATGGCTGCAGTTCCACAATAACCCCTGGGCTCCAAGGGCTGGGATGTGCCATATAGAGCCCTTGCTTGAGTTTACTTTTGAGCATTATGTTTCTAGGTCATACTTGGTGGGTTTTATATTTTAGGGTTTTATATTTTATTCCTACTGTGTGGTAAGTTGTTTTCAATTCTTCTGCCTCAAATTTTTTTTTCCCCTCTCTTGAACTTGTTCTCATAAAGGGAAAAGTACACGTGAGAAAAACATTAATATGGTTTAAATTCTTATGCTGCGCTAGGCACTCTGTTAAACATTCTGGTTCATTTCTTCTAATTCTTACAGTAATGAAATAGGTATTTTTATAATACCATTTTTATGGATGAAGGCACTGAGGCTCACAGTGAACTTGAGTAAGGTCATATACCTAGTAAAGTAGTCTGCATTGTGTTCATTAATTTATTCACTGGTTTACAAATGTTGGTTGAGTGTCTACTGTGTTCTTGATTCTTTGCTAAGATCTCTGAGAAAATAGACATGAAAGGTTAAGTTCCTGCCCAAGGAGGGATTATATTCATGTAACAAAAATTATTATAAATAAGAAATATGTAAATCAATAAGATGAATACAGATTGTGAGCAGTTCTTGCCAGAAAATAAGAGCCATGTGTTGGAGAGTGACTTGGTGGGCGGAGATGGACACTACTTGAGACCAGGTTGGTTGTTTGGCAGTGATATTTGAGCTGAGATGGGAGGGATGAGACCCAGCCTCCTGGCTTTTGCTACAGGAAGAACATTGAAGTATGACAAGGGTTTGGCTTATGAGGACCAGAAAGGAGGCCAGTGAGGCTGGAACACTGTGAGGCTGGAGAGGCAGTGGGAGCTAGATCTTATGGCTCTTTGTGGCTGTGGCAGGGAGTTTGATTCTAACAGTGATGTGAAAAAACAGTGGAAGGTTTAAGCAGGGCAGTGGTGTGAACAGACCTGATTCTGAAGCCCATGTGGGTCTTGTGACAGTATACTGCCATGAGAAATTCTTAAATGTCTGTCCATGTGTCCATCCATCCATCCATCCATTGGCTGTTGTTTTTTGACTGGGATGCGCAAGATGGCTGTGGCTTCCCGTCTCTTCGAGGGGTAGCTAGAAGGGCAGGAACCACGGCGCAGGGCAGAGTGGCCTGTCTGTGATGAGGAAAGTAGAGGGTGCGTGGAAGCATTTCGAAGCGTCCCCAGACCAGCAGAGGAGACTGAGGGGGGATGGAGCGCTGGGACTGCCTGCCGGCTGCTCGTTGGACAAGCTGCTGCGCCTCGTTTTATTCATTTGGGCCTCTCTGGTGTTTGTGTGACCTTCTGAAGGCATATTTGCTTTTCTCATGTTTTTTTAAACTTCTTTACCTAAAAATAGGACAAATATTCCTTCAAGTGTTAAGAATTTTAGCAGTAGGTACAGTGTGGGCATTCTGAGCAACTGCCATAAATATTTTATTGGTGGCTGAGTAATAGAATAAGGTCTCTTTATAGGAAGCATCTGGTGGGATAGGCTTTTTTGTTTGAATGAATGTTTTATGTGCTGTTTACTTAAAACATTTAAGAGGAGGCTTTAATGAGCCTGCAGTTGTTTCTTGTGCTGTTCTTGTTAGCCACAAAATTGAAATCTTAAGCGGTGCTAACGAGAGGGCCAAGGGCAGACTGTTAGAAAATACACTGAATGTAGAATATGCTTATCATTTGCTTTTATCCAGTCCTAAACCATGTTTATTAAAAAACATTATATGCTATTAAAGTTACTTTTTAAAATGCTGAGAAATACCCAATGAGGAGGGTATATATGTGGAGAGGAATTAGCTTTCAGTGTGGCTATTCACATTTTGCTATATTTCATTTTAGTTACCTTTTTAAACCACTTTATTGAGATATAATTCACATAAAATAAAATCACCAATTTTCAGTGTTCTCTGAATTTGACAAATGTGTATTAACTACTATTGTAATCAAGGTAGTTTTTGTGTGTGTATGTGGACAGTTCTAGGCTCATGTGACCATCACCACCATCAGAGTAAAGAACAGTTCCATGATGCCAAAACATTCTCTTCTGGTGCTTCTTTGTGGTCAAACTCTCCCTTTGCCTCAGACCTCTTGGCAACTAATGTTCTGCTTTTCCATCCCTATAATTTTGCTTTTCCCAGAATGTCACTTAAATGGAATCGCACAGTAGGCAGTCTTTTGAGACTGGCTTCTTTGTCTTGGCACGTCTCTAAAATTCATTCACGTCATTGTGTCATTGTATGGATCCTGGTTGTTGAGGACTGTTCTGTTAAGGATGCGCACTGTTTGTCCATTCACCCTGTAAAGGACATTTGGGTTCCTTCCAGCCTTTGGTGATAAAGCTGCAGTAAACATCTGTGTGCAGGTCTTTGTGTCACTACAGGTTTTCATATTTTTTTTTTAAAATTTTTTAGGATAAACATCTAGTATTGCTGAGTCATATGGTAATTGTAGGTTTTTGGTAAGAAACTACCAAAGGATTATCTGGCGTGACTGCGATTTTGCATTCCCGTGGGTAGAGAAGGGTTTCATTTGTTCCATGGTCTCATCAGCATTTGGTTTGGCCAATTAAAAACAAAAAATCAGCCATTCTAATAGGTGTGTATGGGCATTTAATTGTCATTTTAATTTGTATTCCCTAAAAGCTGAGGTGTTTAAAATCTTTTCTTGTACTTATTTACCATCTGTATTTCTTCTATTGTTACATCGCTGTTCAGATCTTCAGATACAACGTTGAACAGGAATTGTGGGAGTGGGTCTCCTTTCCTTATTATTGACATTAGAGCAGTAGAACTGAGTTTTTCATCTTTAGTTAAACATGTATCGTTTTTAGTAGATATATGGCATTTTTTTGTATATGTCTTAGCAGATTAATGAAATTTCCTTTACTTACTCGTTTGTTATAATTTTTTTTCTCCCATGAATGGGTTTTATCCCGTGCTTTTTCTGCATCTATTAATATGATCATATTTTTTATTCTTTATTCTGTTGGTATGGTGGATGTTTTAGTCAGATTTTTTGCTGCTGAGACTAAAAGATCTGATCAGAACAATTTTAAAGGAGGAAAAGTTTGTTTGAGGGCTCATGGTTTGCTCTCTTAGTCCATGGAAGGTCGGCTCCATTCCTGGGGGCTCAAGGTGAGGCAGAACATCATGGTTGGAAAGTGTGGCAAAGCTCACATGATGATCAGAAAGCAGAGAGCCCCACTAGCTAGATACAAATATGTACCCCAAAGCCACACCCCATTCCCACCTCCTCCAGCCACACCCGGCCACTCAGTTCATCTCTGTCAGGGGATTAATTCACTGAACAGGCCAGGACTCTTATAATCCAATCATATCTCCTCTGAACCTTCTTGCATTGTCTCACATGTGAGCTTTTGGGGACACCACATCTGAACCGTAACTGTGGATTACATGGATTGGCTTTCAGGTAGTCAGTCAGTTTTGCATTGCGGGGATAAATCCTGCTCATAATGCATTAATGTATTTATTCAACTTACCAAAATTTAGTTGAAGATTTTCTGTTTATGTTCATGAAGGCTTTAGTTCATAGTTTTCCTGTAAAATTTGTGTCCAGTTTTGGTGTTAGGGTAGTGCTGCCTTCATAAAAACAAGTGGGAAAAATTCCTCATCTTCTGGTTTTTGTGTGTGTGTGTGTGCGCTGGGTTTGAACCAGGGGTGCTTACCACTGAGATATATCCTTAGCCCTTTTAATTTATTTTTTATTTTGAGACAGGATCTTGCTAAGTTGCTTAGGGTTTCCCTAAGTTGCTGAGGCTGGCTTTGAACTTGTGATCCTCCTGCCTAAGCCTCTTATTACAGGCATATGTCACCATGCCTGGCCCTCATTTTCTGTTTTCTGGCCCCCATCCATTTTCTGTTTTCTAGAGAAGATTGGGTAGACTTAATAAGGTTTTTCTTTAAAGATATGGTAGAATTGCTACTGAGATCATCTACATCTGAAGTTTTCTTTTTTGTAAGACTTTAAGTACAAATTCAGATTTTAAAATAAATATATCAGGTTATCTTTTATTTGGTGAATTTTGAAAATTTGTGACTTTCAAGGAATTGTTATTTCATTTAAGTTGTCTAATTTATATGCAGAGTTGTGTGCAGCATTTCTTTCTTAATTGTCATGGGATCTGGATTGATGGGTCCTCTTTCGTCTTCTTTTGTCTTTCCTTTTTGTGGTACTGGGAGTTGAATCTGGGGCCTCATGCATGCCAGGCGAGTGATTACCACTGAGCTGTACCCCAGCCCACTTTCATTTTTTTATATTAGTAATTTTGGTCTTCTTTGTTCTTTGCCAGTCTTGCCAGAGTTGTATGAGTTTCATTGATCATTTGAAAGAACCTGCTTTTAAAATTGATTTTTCTCCATTGTTTTTCTGTTTTCCATTTCACTGATTTCTGAAGTTTATTATATCTTTCTTTCTGCTCACTTTGGGTTCATTTTGCTCTTTTTCTGGCATCTTAAAGTAGAAGCCTAGATTGATTTGAGACCTTCCTTCTTTTCTAAAGCATTTTTAGTATAAATTTCCCCTGAGCACTGATTTAGCTGCATTCTACAAATTTCAATATATTGTATTTTCATTTTTATTTAATTCAAAATGTCTCCTAATTTCCCTTGAGGCTTCCTCTTTGATCGATGGATTGTTTAGAAATGTGTCATTTAATGTCCAAATATTTGTGGATTGTTCAGTTTTCTTTCTGTTATTGATTTTTAGTTTTGTCTCATTATGGTCAGAGAACATAGTTTGGTTTCAGTTCTTCTGAATCTGTTAAGGTTTGTTTTGTGACCCAGGTTATCTTATAAGTGTTCCATGCTCGCTTGGGTTACTGGGTAGTGTTTTGTAAATGTAAGTCAGATCCTGTTGGTCAATGCTGTTGTTCTGTTCTCCCACATTCTTACTGATTTTTGGTCTATTTTTTTCTATGGATTAATGAGAGAGGAGTATTGATACCTCCCAATTATACTTGAGGATTTGTCCATTTCTCCCTTTAGTTCTATTAGTTTTTACTTCATGAATTTGAAGGCATGGTGTTAGGTTTGTGTACATAAGGCATTAGAGTTTTTCATCATTATGTAATGTCCCTCTTTGTCCTTGAATAATTCTCTTTGCTTTGGATCTATGGTTTCTGATATTAATTGCCATTTGAGCTTTCTTTTATTTGGTGTTCATGTGATATATATATATATATATATATATATATATATTTATTTTATTCTTTTATTTATTTATTTTTGGGGGAGGTACTGGGGATTGATTCTAGGGGCACTTAACCACTGAGCCACATCCCGAGCCCTTTTTTGTATTTTATGTTGAGACAGGGTCTCACTGAGTTGCTTTTGCTGAGGCAGGCTTTGAACTCCTGGTCCTCCTGCCTCAGCCTCCTGAGCCGGTGGGATGACAGGTGTGTGCCACTGAGCCCAGCTATTCTTTTACTTTTAACCTACCTCTATCATTAGGTTTAAAGTGAGTTTCTTGTGTGTGGAATAAAACTATTTTAAAAATAGTTCTGTTCTCACCATCTCTGTATCTTAATTGGTGTGTTTATTCCATTTACATTTAACATATATCAAAGTGTTTTTATTTAAACCTGCCATTTTAAATGTTTTTTGTCTTTCATTCTTCTGTTTCCCTTTTCGAACCTCCTTTAGATCATTTGAATTATTTTTGTACTCCATGTAGAATTAATGTGATTGTTCTTTGAACGTATTTCTTTATATAGTTTATTTTAAAAAATTAAAAATTTTAAATGGGTACTTTTGAGATTACTACTACTACTACTACACACACACACACACACACACACACACACACAGAACTTTACATTTCACCATAAATAAAATGTGAAAATGTTACTACTGCTCATCCTCAATATATATTATATCAACATACACTGAAAATTCCACCAGACTACAGTTTTGCTGTCAACTGTTATATAAACAGCTAGGTACCCAGATATTTACCATTTGTTTTTCTCTTTCTTCTATTTCCAGAGTTCTGCCTTCCCTTCTGGTATCATTTCCCTGCAGTCTGAAGAACTTCATTTATCATTTCTTTTGGAGCAGTCATTGCCAGTGCACCCATTTGCTTTCCCTTCATTTGAGAATGTCTTCATTTTACCTTCCTTTTTCAGGATATTTCTGGTGGATGTGGAATTCTGCATGGTGATTTCTTTGAGCAGTTTAATGTTTCCCCCTGCCCCTGGCCCCTATAGTTTAAAAAAATTTTTTTTTTAATTTGTTCTTTTTAGTTACACATAACAATAGCATGTATTTTGACATATCAGACATAGATGGAGTATGTAGCCCCTGTAGATTTTTTTTAAAAATTTTTTTTTCTTTAGTTGTAGACAATAAAATAATGTCTTTATTTTATTGGTTTGTATGTGGTGCTGAGGATCGAATCCAGGGCCTCATGCATGTGAGGCAGGCACTCTACCGCTGAGCTACAATCCCAGCCCCGCCCCTATAGATTTGATGGAGAAGTCAGCTGTCATTTGACTCATCGTTCCTTCCCCACGTGTAATACGTCAGTTTCCTCAGGCTTTCGAGAGTTGTTTTTGGTCTTCAGTGTTCATCAGTGTGTAAGGATTCGTTTCTTTGAGCTTATCTTGTTTGGTGTTTGGTAAGCTCCTTGAGTCTGCATCTGCATGTCCTGTGCCTTTTTCCAAAATCATAAAGTTGAAAGTTATTTCTTCAAATATTTTTACTGTACTGCACTCTTTCACCTATTTTTCATCTTTTTCAGGGACTATGATGAATGTTGGATCTTTGGTTATTGTCTCAGAGGCTGTGCTAATTTGTTTCAAGTTTTCTTTTCCCTCTGTTTTCATATTGGATAGATTTGTTGATCTCTAAGTTCAATTCCATTTTTTTTTTTAGCCCATCTACTCAACTTATTATTTGGTTATTGAATTTTTCAGTCTAAAAATTTATGTTTGACTCTCTTCTATGTCTCTTGACAGAGACTTTATATCTTTCTATTTATTTTAAGACTGTTTATCCTTGTGTCTTGGATCATGGTTTTACCTGTTGGAAATATTTTAGGCATTTAGGTGTAAAGGTTTTCCCTTCTGATATAGTTAAATGTATTTATTTTCTTTTCACAAAAACCTGAAAATGACCTTATTATCCTTATGTTAGAATGAAGAATCCAAGGCTTAGAGAGGTAGCATGTCTAGGGTTTGGTGTTTAAGAAGTACATTGAACTTGGAGTTGTCACAAAGCCCCTGATCTTTCTGGTTTGTCTGAGAACTGAGCTTGAGTAGTGACTTTGTGGATAGGAAGGGGACAACAGACATCTGACTTACAGTGAGGGCAGGCACACTGGAATAGTAAAACATCAGCTCTCTTTTCATAATACAAATAGTCTTAAAAAAAGAATGTATTCATTTATTATTACTTCAAATTTATTTTGTTTTTTTTTTAATTAAGAAATTGAAATTCAAGAGGTAAAAAGGGTATCGCTCATACTTCTAGATGAATGCCATTATATCAAGCTAGTAAGCATGCATTCATAGCCCCGAATATACAGTGTGTTTTTAATTGTAGTCACCATTCTGTGCAATAGCTCACTAGACCTTATTACTTTCAACTGAAACTTTGTCCCTTTGACTAACATCTTTCCTTTCCCCATTTACACCCTCCTTCCCTTGCCTTTTATTTAAGTGGTAACCTGCCATATATAATCTATGCCATAGTGTTATTTAACAATGCATCTCAATAATAATGAATAAGACAAGTGGTCTGTCACTCTTTTTTACGACTTCATAACATTTCATTGAGTGGATATACCATAATTTATTTAATGATGAACTAGTTGACTTTTAATAATTTAAATAAAAATATTTTTTAGTTGTCTATGAGACCTTTATTTATATGTGGTGCTGAAAATTGAACCCAGTGCCTCACATGTGCTAGGCAATCACTCTACCATTGAGCTACAACCCCAGCTCCATTAATAATTTAAATTAACCATGAACTTTTTGACTTTAAAAACTTTTAAAAGTGAAGTATGATATACATATGGGAACATACACATGTGTGAACTAGTTCTATAAATTATCAAAAAAAGACCATATACTGTAATCATCACCAATGACAAGAAGTGGACCATGTAGAACCCAGACATCTCCTCCGTGGCTCCTTCCAGATGCCACCCACTTTTCCTCTCTAAAGGTAACCACTACTGGACTGACTTGTAGTTTCTTCTTAGCCTGTGCCTTTATCATTCTCTTTCTTACATTCTTGCCTTTATCATTCTCTTTCTCTTTCCAGTGCTAAGGAAGGGCATCTGTTTTCATAAGGCAGAGACTCAAATGTACGTGAAGCAGAGAAGGAGAAGGTAGGGGACAGTGGAAGGACTTGGACAACACTTAGCTATTTAAGCATTCAGATATAAACATTTGAGGGAGGTGCTTTAGTGTGTGTTCTGTTCTTGGAGTTAGGTTAGGCTTCTCAGAAAATCTTGCAGATCAACCAGACCAAAGAAATCAAATATTTTCTTCGGGCAGTGAAGTTTAGTGACAGAATATAGTCACTGGAGACACCACAGAGTACGAGTCCCAGTTCTTGGCTGGTGGTGTGGTCTCTGATCACGGGCGCAGCAGGGTGTGCTTTCACAGTGCGCTTCAGGACTGAGACTCTGTGGACACTTGATCTGGGCCAGTGTTTGTCCACACGGTAGGGTCTTAGGATCAGCCTCTTCATATGCACCTTCTTCCCACCAGCTTTTATTTTTTGACAAATTTCAAACTTGTGGAAAAGTTGTAAAATGGCATAGCAGTCTAGATTCTTCACCATATTTGACAGTTAATAACTTTTACATTTGCTGTCTTTCTTTTTGTCCTCTCTCGCTAGTCGTGGGAGTTAGCTGCAGACACCATGCCACTCCCTTAAGTACTTCAGCATGCGTCTCTTTCTTAGCATGTGATCCTACAAGATCATAACGCTATAACCTGATACCAAGTTGTTAGTATCATCATCTTTTTTTTTTTTGGTACTGGGGATTGAACTCAGGGGCACCCAACCACTGAGCCACATCCCCAGCCCTATTTTGTGTTTTATGTAGAGACAGGGTCTCACTGAGTTGCTTAGCGCCGTGCCATTGCTGAGGCTGGCTTTGAACTCGCAATTCTCCTGTATCAGCCTCCCTAAGTGCTGGGATGACAGGCGTGTGCCACTGCGCCCGGCCTAACTTTTTTTAAATTGAGATTCTGTTGCACTTAGCAGTCATGCTTCTTAAACTCCATCTAGGTCATTTCGCCTTAGATTGTCATTAGGATGTTTGAAGAGTTCAGGTCTGTTAGTTTTGTAGAATGTCCTTCAACTTAAATTTGTCTGATTGACTCCTCTTGATTAGATTTGGGCTAACAGTGGTAGACGGGAGCACTTTAGATAGAATTAATTGCTCTCAGTGATTTATTTCAAGAGACACATGATGTGAGTTTGTCCCATCAGTGTGGTCATAGATATATGTCTTGATTAAGCTGATACATGCAAGATTTCTAAGTTGTAAAGGTACCTTTTCCTTTGCAGGTACTATGCCATCTGTGGGAGGCTATCTTGGGACTGAATATCCTGTTCTCCAGTGATTTTTCACCTTCTGCCTTACATTACCTGAATCAATTATTACTTTAGAAGTTGCATGATAGTGATTTCCTGTTCCTGTTATTCTTCATTTTAGTGGGTTTCTTTTGTAGAGGAGAGTCTCCACTTCCTTCCCTTCCTTTCCTATGTCATTCCATCTTATCATGTGGACTCATGAATTTTTTTCTTTATTTAGTCATTCTTCATTTCTGTCATTATTCATTTAGATGCTCAAGTTGTCCTAAATTTGGCTGGTGGGACCTACTTATTCTTCTGGGTTGATATAACTGTAGCAATGGTAAACTCTCTCTAGTATTTCACATTTGAATTCATTTTATAGCCTTAGAAGCTGTGGGGATTAATGTAGGACCCATCCGTTAGATGCTCTGCCTCTTGTTTGCTTTAGATAACCTTTCTTTGCTCATTTTCCAGCAAATCACTGAGTTGAAGAAAGAAAACTTTAACCTGAAGCTCCGCATCTATTTCCTTGAGGAGAGGCTGCAACAGGAACTTGATGGTCCCACTGAGCACGTCTACAAAACTGTGAGTGGCCCACATCTGCTGCTTTCCCCTGTGTCTGCTCTCACAGTCATTCCAAGCAGATCTTTGATTGATATTTGTTCTTAGAGTTAGCATGAATCGATGGAGCTGCTTCCATTCAATTTGGATTGATTATGGGAGCATAAAGATAGGGGGCTGACCCTCATTCTGAACAAAGAGGCGCATGATTAATTTTAAGGAGGTTCTTTACTCCCTTTTAAACTTCAGAATTCTGAGTCACTGTCTTTATCTCAGTTGCCTTTTTATAATTATTTATTTGGAAACAGGCAGTGGAATGGTAGAATGGCTTTGGAATTAAGTCCTACTGTTACCAATTAACTGGGGTAACTTCAGGCAAGTCACTTTAGCTCTCTGGGCTTGTTTCCAGAGTTGAGTGATAATCCCTGTGTCATAGAGTTGTTTGTGTGGATTAAAAAGGATGACAGATGAAAAGCTCCAGCACACAGGCGGTGCTGGACAATTATCAGCATTGTCTTATCAAGGCTTCCTTTGGCCACCCAAAGTTAGGATTGTCAGTTTTTCTGTGATTTGACTCTTTTGTATTCCCATGCTCTTGCTTAGAACTGTCAGGGGAAAAAAAGTCTATTCCTATTTGAAGTCTTGACCTGGAGGTCTTCATCTGAAAACAAACCTTGGCTCTGAGAGTTAAAGAAAGAGCTTGGTTTTCTTGAAAAGACATGCGTATAAACAGTATCTCGGTGCCCATTTGTTTTAGCTTTTTCTGGTAGATTAGCCTTTGGCCTGGGAATTATTCCATCTTTTCTCCTCTCAAGTTTGTACCAGTGGAAACTTTTGGAGGAGGAAAAAGAACTCTGCTTGAATTTTAGTGGAGGAACTTAAAGGGACTTTTCTTGAAGAGGGATTGTACTGTCTTTTGCAGGAATTGAAAACCTCCCTTGTCCCTGAAGGCACAGTTTTCTTCCTTCGTAGGGGTGGGGTGCACAAACGACAGGCTGTCCCCTTTTCTTGAAGGGAGTGGTGATGCAATCACCATTTGAAAGAAAAAGCAGCTCGGAACTTCTGGGGCTATTGGAAGCCACTCTTTGTAGGCGCTGTCCTGGGTGTTTGTGCAACTCAGGACAGCCCTGTGCAGTGGAGGTTATCCGCATCTTACAGGGGAGGAAGCAGACGCTCAGGGAAGATCAGTTAACTTGGTTGATGTCATGTAGCTATTATGTATGAGGCATATTTTGAGTGCAGATATGCCTGCCTTGTCGTACCAGGCTGCTTCACCTTTTTTTTCCTGATTGTGTAGATGGCCTGATATAGTTACCCTCACCCCCGCCCCCGCCCCAGTTAACTATGTGAGTAGGTGCACATGATTCAGAACTCATAAAACATAAAAGGCACACAGTGAAAAGACGTTCTTGTCTCCTGGGCCCTTACATCTAGTCAATGTTATTGATTGAGTGTGTGTAAACCTGGTATGCATAGGAACAAGCATGTTCTGCCCGCACCTTGCACTTTTCACTTAATGATATTAGATATCCCCCCCCCCTTTTTTTTTTGGTAGCAGGGATTAAACCCAGTGGTGCTTAACCACTGAGCCACATCCCCAGCCTTTTAAAAAATTTTATTATTTACTTATTTTAAAAAATTTTGAGACAAGGTCTCACCAAGTCCTTAGGGCCTCGATAAGTTGCTGAGGCTGACCTTGAACTTGCAATTCTCCTGCCTCAGCCTCTCAAGCTGCTGGGATTATAGGCATTTGCCACTGTGCCTGGCACTTAGATATCTTTTCTTAATAGTAGTCTAAGAACTTTTCTTTTTTTTATAGCTTTATGATAGTCCATTTTACACTTAGAAAGTGTCCTGACTTTTGGTTTGGAAATCACTATCATTTATATAAGTTTATAACTTAAGATATTGGGCCTAGGAAGTATAGTCTCACGGCCATGTCAAGTCTCCATGTTTAAATCTGCTGGGTTGGGTGCCAGGTGGCTCATCGGAAAGCAAAGCTCTTAGAATATATTGTGTCCACTCAGTCACTGCAGCTCCGTGCGCTGCCCTTCTGAGACCTGGAGAGGGTGCCCTGCATCTGGAGGGCATATCTGCAGTTTTCACAGAGCCACACTCAAGGCACTCAGTGTCGTGGCCTGTTGCAAAGGTCAGTTTCTTTTAGAAAAAGTTCTGCCTTAGTGATGACATCTTCAGTTCCTGTTGTGTACAGTGAAGAGTGCTGTCGGCTTCTTCTCTGTGCCCGCTGAGTCAGTCCTCAGAGCCCCCATGCTTGTGGGCTTTGTGCTTTCCACTTGACCCTTGCGGGCCTGGGAGGAGGAGCATGGCTTTCTCACCCTGACTGTGTGCTGGAGAACAGGCCCAGGCCTCACCTGGATTTGTGCCCCTTGTGAGCATGAAGGCAGCTCCTGGGTCAGACTCATTGGCTCCTGTGTCCTCAGTGTTTGTCCTGCCATCAGCATGGAGTAAGCGCCTGTGACAGGAAGGAGTGAATAAGCGAGTAGCCACTGAATATGGTCTCCTCCTGGGCAAACATACAGGTGGAATTTGAACCTGTGGGTCCTTCTAGTCCCGTGTCCAAGACTTTCATTTTGTTAGTGCTTTCAACCTGGAGTGCTCATTCCTTAGGACTGCTTGGTAGGAAGAAGGGAGGAATGTCCTCTGGGATTGTAAATTTTACTGGAAATAGTAATCCATAATGGTATTACTATTATTAATAATTGTTGCTATCATTACTATTATTATTTGGTACTTGGGATTGAACCCAGGGATGCTTTACCACTGAGCTACATTCCCAGTCCTTTTTTGAAATTTTGAGACAGGGTCTAAGTTGCTGGACTTGTGATCCTCCTGCCTCAGCCTTCCTAGTCATTGGGATTGTAGGTGCATGCCACCATACCTGGTTTGCTATTTTTATTTGAAATAATACATGTGTCATGGAGTAGAAAATTGCCATTAATTATTAAAATAAAACAGGAGAGTGAATTCAGAGAAATCTTGGATTTACGGCAGTCCTCTACAAACTCTGTACCCTGAATCCCTGTCTCTGATACATGCATTCATCTCCTGATTCTGTTGGGGACACGTGGGGATAGGTTTGAGAAGCCCACCACTGCTCCACTGTCTCATGTTGTGTTCTGTATGCCTAAGATCCTGTCTGAATCTCATGTGAGTTGTGGTGTGTGGCTCGCTTTCTTCCTGTCAATTAAGAGTAAGCTGGTTGGAGAACACTGTCCCTTAGTGTCAGCCTGCTCCATGCGGTGTGGCTTTTTTGTGAGTACCCCAAAATCTTATATCTAAGCCAGACAGACCATGATGCGGACTCCCACTTATCCATTCACAGGTTTTATTTATTTTGTTTAAGCTGTAGCATGTTCCCACTGCTACAACCACCACATGCATGATTGTAAACAACCAGAAGTAATTGCCTTGGAATGGTAAAAGCAAACTGTAAATTTGCTTGGCGGAAGGCAAACAATTTTTAAATCAGCCTCACTTGTATGACATTTATGCCTCGATATTTGAATGCTCTGGCTGTTAGAAGCTTGCAGCATTTACATAATTGTTCCAAGTCTTGAGAAACCCAGGGCTTTCTTTTGAGACCACCAGTGTTTAATAATTCCCTTTTCCCTGTGCCTTGAGGCTAATGAGGCTTCGAATCTAACATCTGCTGTTACAAGTGTTGCTGGGTCTGTCTGTGTCAGCTTGCCCACCATCGATGAGGTCTCGTATTTTATGCTGCCTCTTTTCTTTCCTTATCTTGTCTGGAAGAACATCGAGCTCAAGGTGGAAGTAGAAAGTCTGAAGCGGGAGCTCCAGGAGAGAGAGCAGCTGCTCATCAAAGCCTCGTGAGTACTGTTGTGCTGCCAAGCTGGGAGGTTGCCAGGGCTTCCCACGGTGGGCGCTAGGCTGGTCAGTAACACAGAACTAACTGCTTTTCTGAGCCTGTTGTTCTCTGACTGGCCTCCAAGGACTCCACGGAAGTCTTTGTTTTATTTAATTACTAATTTTTCAATGAACTGTTAGAGTCTAGCCTAGAAAAATGAACAGGTCTTAAGGGTAGCATGGTGAATTTTCACAAAGCAAATATACCTGGGGATCCATCCCGACCAGGAAGCAGAGCTTTACCGGCTTCAGAAGCCTCCTGTGCTTCTCCCTAAGTTAACTACCGTCCTGACCCCTCTTCTCACGGTTGCTTGGTTCTACCTGGTTTTCAACTTCATATAATTGGAATTACACAGTAATGTATTCTTTTGTGTCTAGCTTCTTTCCTCAGCAATATAGTTGTGAGATTCATCTGTTGTTAATTATGTCAGTGGTTCATTCATTCTCATTGCTGTAAAAATCGAGGGGACTTGAGGGGGTCCTGGTGGGTGAGGCAGGAAAGCAGAGGGTGGGGCTTCAACTAGAGTAACTATTTAAAAAATCTGTTACAAGTACTAGGATCCTTGTAATGTTTTGTTTGAAAGAGGTTCTATTACTTTAAAAAAAATTGAGACATTTTATTATTACTATTAATTAGTTCAATATTCAAACATTCATGTATCTGTTGAACAGTAAGCACAGTTCAGAGAACACAGCATGCAGTCAGCTGCTTCTCCAGTCAGTCATCCCATTTATTACGTAATGGCTTGTGTCACATGCTGAGGATCTGAGAAGAGACACCACCTACTCCTGGAACTCACTGGAGCTTGCCGCGTGGTTTATCCTCCTGGAGTGGAGCGTGGAGGTGCAGTGAAGGAGGGCGTTTTGGGGGAAAGTGAGGCTCAGTCTGGCTCCAAGAGAGTGGCATAAGACTTCCCAGAGCTGCCTCCCTGAGGCTGGCTGAAGCTTGTGTGGGCATGCTTCGTTTATCGTGGCAGCAGAGCCCCTGCTGGGTGTGGTGGGCTCTTTGGCTTGGGGCACAGCTGCTCTAGTCCAGGCCAGGATAGCTCCTTTCATTGCCACCGTCCCGCAGCTGGAAGTTGGCGTGTGTTGGCTTTGAGCAGATTAGAGGTTCCCAGGCCCAGGCTTCTCTGAGCTATGCTGCACTTGCACAGGCGGCCTTTTCTGAAGGCATAAATGAATTAATAAACATAAGCAGATTAAAAGTTTCTGTCTCTATTTATTTATTTATTTATTTATTTTGGGGAGCACGTCATTCTCAGCTGTGAGACAAATCTACTTTCCTAGGTCTGAAGATCAGTAATAGAACTTAGTGTGTTTCCTGCTCATTGCTAGGCCTGCAGGTCTCGACCAGTCCTTGTTAGCTGAGTATGCGCACAGGGAACCAGTTGACAAGGGCTCGTGCGTGCCGCGTGCGCGCCTCCGGGCCAGCACACAGTGTGGGGTGCTCGGGCTTTGCACACAAGTTTGGATGCATGTACTTTCCAGTCTGCCCAGCCTGGTGTCCCAGGCTCTTTGCCGTCTGAGCAGCAGGTGCCGTGTTGGTTGTGTTGGCTGTGGTGTGCTACACTGGACAGGGCTCCTGAGGACGCAGAAGTGATGATGAGGCCTATGCTCTAGTGGAGGCGATGGTGATAAAGTATTTGCAATAATAAATGCATGGTTGCAAATTGGGAAAAGAGATACAAGGAGAAAATAAAGGGAGCTGTGAGAGTATATAGCCCTGGGAGTAGATTTGTAGGTATGTAACAGGGAAGGTGACCCTGTGAGGTGGCATTTGGAATGAAATCTGAGGCATACATAGGAATTCGGCAGGTGAGAGGATGGAGAAGTGTTGAAGGAGAAGGAAACGCATGTGTCCGAGGAATGAGAAGACTGGACCCTAGCGATTTTGGTCTTTATCCTAATGTCATATGAGCAAGTGACATAATCAAGAGTTTTGTACCTAAGAAGGTCACACTGAGTGCTGGGTGGCAAGTGGGTGGTGGAGGGAACATGAGGGGAAGCAGGGAGGCCAGTTAGGACGCGATCCCGTGGGCGAGGTGAGTGCTGAGTGGCGGTGCAGGAAGGACACTTAGGGAGCAAAGCCCCAGGCCTCGATGTGGGTGAGGAGAGGGCAAGGCTGGCACCTCCTGGGGTTAAGGGCATGAGGTCTACTCAGGGAGGTCGCTGGGACTTCACCACTTCGGCCTCCTCTCCACTGGCTCTGCCCTGGTACACCGAGGGCACTGCCCGTGCTCCTGCTCTTGCGCTCTCTTTTTACCCTGGTGGGCTCTTTCCCTCTCGTCCCCCCAGCCCAGCACCTTTCCTGCTATCTCGCCTTTCATAAAGGCCCCAATGTGGGTCACGTGAGGCTCCTCCAGTCCACGCCAGTCTCTTCACAGACTCTGGCATGTAATGACAAGTCTATGCGTAGCACTTTTGAGGTTAAGAATGCTTTCGCATCCATTTACGTTCCATCATCCCGAGCAGAGCAAATCTCAAGGAATGCCCTCGTTTTATAGAGGAGGGAATTGGGGCCTGGCGATGGGAAGGGCTATAAGCCCTAGTCAGAAAGGTCAGAACTAGGATTGGTTCCCCGATGTGGAGCTCAGCACCAGGCTTTAGGTTTTGTGTTTTAATTTTCATGCTTGGATGTTTGATGGAAGATACCTTGACCAATATGCTTCCCTCAGCTTTCTTTTCCAGTGTATAATTTTTGGTGGGAGTGGAATAGGGGACCTGCTATAGGAAAAGCCCTTGCTTTTCCCTGAGAACTATAATTAGAATGGTAAGAATCCAGAGAGAATGTTGAGGATTCAGGGTAATGAGAAGAGAGCTAGGATGTAGCTTTGTGGTAGAGTGCCTACTTAGTGTGTTCACTGGGAAAAAATAATGAGGGTAGTGTTTCTAGAAGGTTCTTTTTATTTATTTATTTTTTAAATTTTTTTATTCCTTTATTTTTTATGTGGTGCTGAGGATTGAACCCAGTGCCTCACATGTGCTAGGCAAGTGCTCTACCACTGAGCCACAACCCCAGGCCCTCTAGAAGGTTCTTTCTTGTGTGGGTAGAAAGCTGGGTAGACCCATCCCCTATAGTCTCCTTATCCTCATATCTTGCTATCTCCCTGTTGGTCCAGATTCTGTAAGAAAAGAAAGGATAGAAGGAGGGAACTAACAAGATTTAGATCCTGCTTTGTCCCAAACTCTGTTCTTGGCACTTAACGTGCTTTTTTGCTTTTGATCTTTATAAGTTGTGTGAGGCAGCCAGTGTTCCCATTTGAGTGAAGAGAAAACCAAGGCTCAGAGGAGAGGAGAAACTTGCCTGAGTTGGTCACTGAGTTGGGTCTGATCTGGCTCCAGAGCCCACTCTGCCTTGCTGTGAAGTAAACATATTTGTTTGCTCGTTTTCCATTGCTACATTTATCAGTTACAATAAGGGGACATTAAAAACAAAAGCAGTCATATTGTTGGGAGTAAATTTTATCTCTGTAGCTTTAAAACACAAACAAAAAATAATAATTCCATTAGCAGAGGAAAATTGTACCATACTGCTGAGTATAAATTTTATTGCTACAGTAACTGTAAAATACAAAGATGATAAATGAAAAGTTGGAACATTTATTATTGGGAATATATTTTATTGGTCTAACTAAAACACAAACAAACTGAATAATACCAGTAGTTGTTAAAAATTGTAGTCAGCCTCTTGACAGTGTACATGATTCAGACTGTAAAATGCCAAGGTTAGAAGGAGGCTGGTAAAAGGAGGCTGTGCTCTGGAGGGTGGGGTGAGGGCAGGGGTTGCAGAGGGGAGCAATTTTATAGTGGAGGCTCCATAAAGCCCCAGGGGCTAAGACATTTGTGAGCCGCCAGTAGCAGGAACTTGGGGCCAGAAAAACCGTCTATTTATGGTGCAGGATGGAGGGCACAGCGAGTCTGGCATCCTTTTAGCCCTCTCTCATGCCCCTCGAGGAGCCATAGAAATGATTAAGTCACAGTGAGTTTGAGCAAATACTGATCCAGAAATGAGTTAAGGGAGAGGTTGCCGAGGACACTTAATGGCATTAATCGGGAGTTGGAAATCATGGCCCTGGTTCTGGCTGGGGGCGAGCTGTTCTCAGCTCGCATTCCAGCATTCCAGTGGAGGGATGGCAGCAGACCCCCTGCGGCAGCTCAGCAGGGGCCACTGCTCTCACTGCCTCAGAGGCAGCAGCCTCATTGCCACTGTGAGATCACTCACATCCAGGGGAAGAGGCACCCTCGTGTTAGCCATTAATTCTAAGAGGTAATCATCTCATTTTTCACATGAGGAAACTGAGGTGTAACAGGTAATTTACTGAGGCCAGGTAATGCACCCAGAGTCACACTGGCAAGAGAATAGAGCAGGAATGTGGAGTGGTTCTGTCCAGCTTCAGAGCCCCTGCTCTTTACTTCCACTTGTTCACACTGAATTCCATTAATGTGATATCATGACCCGGGGCCTTCTCTAGCCTTACTGGGGAAAGGAAAAAACAGATATAAATAAGGTCTTTATTTGCAGACAACTCCTTTTTGAGACTTGGACAGCACATTGGCCCTCTTGACTCTCCCTTGTTCTTGGTAAAAAGGTCACATGGCCTGGACATGCGAGTGGCTGAATACAGGGCTCTCTTTTCGGGAAATTTTATATACCCTTGAAGCAGGGCACGGGAGGCTAGTGGTGAAGATATTTTTTTCTGTTGCAGTTTTTCTGAGAAACCAGCTTTAGGTGGAGCCATTTCCTCTGTTATCCTGCTTTCTGGAAACCTGCAATCATTTAGAAATCCGACAGAGTCTGAGTGCACAGATCTCTGTCTGACGCTGTTTTTTTGCATCGTCAGTGGTTATGCCCTGCATCTGCCTGGGTGCCATTACCACGCTGATTGTCGTACAGAAAGGATATTCCCAGGGGCCACGGCAGTTGCCTTGTGTGTTTTGTGTCATCTCCCTCTTTTGCCCTGAGAGGTAGCTTGAGCTCCAACAGATGGACTGCGCTGTATGTAAGGTGTGACACGAACTCCTTAGCCCTGCAGATGCATTTTTGTTGCATTTGCTCCTTGGCATGTTGTTGTCAGACCAGCTTTCCTGTCCCTCTGGTGGACATGACATGTGCTTGGTTGAGAGCTTCCTGGTGGGAAATCAGGCAGTAACTTCTTGAGTCTTAAAAGTGCGCTTGCCCTTGGGCCCACTGATTCCCTTCCTAGGAATCTAACCCCAGGAAATCGCTGGATGGTAGACGTACAGGATGCTTTTATCATAACACGGCTTGGCATATTAAACAATGGCACTAATGTTTATTGAATGCTTACTTCATACCAGCCACTGTTCTCAGATTTTTATAAGTATTATCAAATGTTAAATCAGAAACAATTTAAATATTTAAAATATAAGGAATTGCTTTAGTAAATCATGATATATTTCATACAGTGAATTAATAGGTAGCTTTTAAAACGATGCTCTAGATTTATACTTATTGACCCAGAAGAATGTGTATAGTGTACTAAGTAGTCAGGTCAGTTCACTGATATGTATGAAACGGTTCTGTTGGTGTACAAAATGTCTGAAAGGCTGCATACTCAAATGTTGACTTAGTTATCCTGAGTGACAACATTATGCATGGGTCTTACCTTTTTCTTATCTGTGTTTTGGAATTACATTAAAAAGAAAAAAGAAGCTTGGCTTAGGGAGGTGGGAGAAATGACTAACAGATATTCCTTGTCTCTTGGGAGCTGCTGAAGTGACTGTCAGACTGTCACCCTAATGTGTTTTGCCCTCTGCCTCTTTCTGCAGCAAAGCCGTTGAGAGCTTAGCTGAAGGGGGTGGCTCTGAAATTCAGCGGGTGAAAGAAGATGCTCGGAAGAAGGTGCAGCAGGTGGAAGATCTCCTAAGCAAGAGGATACTCCTTCTGGAAGGGGCAAGTGTGCAGACCTGAGGGGCTGTGCTTTGCACTGTGGGTTGGTGAGTGACGGGCTGGGCACAGTGTTGCTCCTAGACCGTCAGAGTTGCAGCAGACGCTGCAGCCACTCTCACCCTTACTGAGCATCTTCTGGGTTCCCTCCCCATTTTAGGCACTTTACATATATAATTCATAGCCAGTACACCCTGCAAACTGGCTGCCGTTGTCTTCATTCCCATAGGAGACACTGAGGTTCAGAAAGAAATACTAACAGGTCCAAGTTAAATCCTGGATTTGGACCTGTGACTGCTAGGTTTTAAGCTTGTGCTCTTTTGACCACATACTTTGCTTACTATCTGGTTTGGTCCCTGTATTATAAAGATGAGGAAGCTGAGGCCCAGAGAAGGGGAATGACTTCCTTATCTCAAGCTAGCTGAGCCTGGCATTGGATCTCCTGGCCTTTCGCCATCACCTGCCTGTTTAGCTCCTGTTCCCCTGGCCCGACCTCCATCCAGCTATCCTGCCGGTGCCACTGACTATCCTTCCTCTCCGAGGCCCTGTGTACAGCTCTCCTACTCATTCTCAGTTACATGTTTCCTGTGACTATGATGCAAGTCAGGATGTTTCCTGGCTAAAAAAACCCTGTGTCCTGGGTGTTAGAAAGTTTTCCTTCATTTTAGCTAATATTAAGTAATATGGGGTTGAGCATCCTTAACTGAAATGCTCGGGACCAAAAGTGTTTTGGATTTAGGGTTTTCTTTGGATTTTGGAATATTTGCATTTACATAATGAGATATCTTGGGGATGAGATTCAAGTCTAAATATGCAGTCCATTTATATTTCATATAGTATATATATATTTCATATACATAATTTTATACACTAATTTTAGTGTACTTGTGTTTTGACTGTGACCCATCACATGAGGTCAGATGTGGACTTTTCCACTTGTGACACCATGTTGGTACCCGGAAAGTTTCAGATTTTGGAGCATTTAGAGGTTGGATTTTTGGATTAGGGATACTCAGACTATACAAATTATTTAATTTCTGGTCTTTGGAGTGGTTTGATCTCAGTGTTTCTACTCGGAATTCTGGTATCTTTTTAGTAGATACAAAGAAATGGCTCCAAAAGCACTTGTGGGTATAGAAAGCAGAGGCTGTGTTGTGCAGCTTGCAGGTGTCCATTCAGGTTGTGGGCATCAGCCTGTATCTCCCCTGGGCCGCATAGATGTCAGGCTCAGAAAGAGCAAGAAACTAGTCTAAGTCCAAAGTGGAAGAGCATGATCTTTAAAAGAAGGGTTTTCTGGAGTGTAGTGAAAATATAATCATGACGCTTTAAAGTGATATGGCTTTTGATTTGGCCACCTGGTTTCCCCAGTGTGTGCTTCCCAGTGTTTTGGGGTGCCAGAACCTATCTTTGTTACTTCAGATGAGGCATTTGCCTTTCCTGTGTCTCTGCTTCTTCTGTGAAGCGAGGTGAGTGACATCTGCTTTGTGGTAGTGAGCGTAGAGTTGAACCAGCGGTCTGCGGAGGGCTGGCCGTTGGGCGAGGCACCCTTCCACACTGTCTGTGTACACTGACTTAGTTAATCCTTTCAGTAAACTGAGGAGGTAAATAGTTTTACCACCCTTTTTCTCCTTCTTTCTTTCTTTTTAAACAGATGATGAAGTAGGCAGAGAGGCTGAGTCAAGGCTCCAGGTCCCGGGTGTACATGTCCGGTGGTCTGGCTGCCAAGCCACATTCTACAGTGCTGTTCTGTACCATTTGGGTTATAACATTTTAGGGTTGCTGAGGATCAAATGTGATATAAGTAAAGCTTCTTACTCAGAGTCTGGCATTTAGTAGGCACTTAGTAAATAGCAGGCTTTGTTGTTTGTTGTCTTAGAATATGGGGGGTGATTTTTGCCAGCTTTTATTGAGACTGACAGGCAGGCCTCCTGGGGAGACAGGCTTGGGGAGTACCGTGGAGGGAAAGGCCAGGAGAAGGAAGCCAACATTTTTTGAGCTTCCTGTGATGCAACAAGTTTTTAACAGTTTCATAGCAGCTCTTTGATGGGATAGTGTTTATTCCTGTTCTATGGATTGGAAAGCTGGGGCTCAGAGAGGTTAAGGGACTATCTGAAGTCACATAGCAAATAAGTAGGAAAGCTGGGTTTTGAACCCAGATTAAGTTGACTTTTATCTTTGCAATATAATCAGAGGCGGGGCCTTTAGTAGTTGGAGATTCAGGCCTGCTCCCAGGTCACTTGTGTGAGCGCTGGAGCCCTTTCCCCAACACAGACATTACATGGGTGATTTGTATAATTCGCTTGGTGGATTCTCTGAGCTCTCAGGAAGAACATAGAGTTTTGTACCACCTAAATCACTTTGGAGATATAGAAATGTACTTTAGAATTATGTAGTCATTATCTTAAAAAGAAATGGGGGCGGGGGGATGAATTTTGTATGGAGATTATGGTGACTCTTTGGAATTTATGTATGTTTAGTATTGAGAGGCACATTTCTCCTTGTTCTCATTGAAGCTGTAAATATTGATCTGATTTTTCAAAACCAAAAGTACAGTTCTTGTAGAGTTGATTCTTTTCCATTGGAAATGCCTATTAGTCTTCAGGATACAAGAGGGAAAAATGGCTGGCAAATATATTTATTACTGATTCTTTCCATGTATAGTACAATTCAGGGAGGGGAAATGTGCCGGAGAAAAAGTCATAAATATTTATATTTTAATCCAATTTCCTTTCAAAATGTTCCCAATTGTATTGAAAAATTGCATCAAATGCATTTAATTTAACTCTAGGATGTGAAAGCCGCCCAAGCAGAACTGGAAAAGGCCTTTGCAGGAGCAGAAGCAGAGAAGGCTCTGCGGCTGAGTTTGGAAAGCAAGCTTTCAGAGATGAAGAAGATGCACCAGGGGGACTTGGAGATGGCCCTGGTTCTGGAAGAGAAAGACAGGTCTGGCTCTAATCCTGATGAAATCCTAAGATCTCATTATCTGCAGCATGGAGAAAGGATTGTTCCTTTCCTTTCCTTCTTTTCCTCCATTTTCTCCTTGTTCCCAAGGATGTGAGTGGCTTGCTGGAACATCTCCAACACAGTAAGATAGCAAACTAGGGATGACATTGGGCAGGAAAGAAAAGGAGCAGGATGGTAACATGGGGCAGAGACAGTTAGATCTTAGATACGAAATCTAGCATTCAGTGTTAGCTTTAAGCCTCCTGGTAACCAAAGGAAAAAAAGAAAAAACAATCTTGGTGGACACGAGATTTGCATTCCTCCCTTGGTAAAACAAGCCAGTAGCTCAGAAGAAGCCCAACTGTACTTCACACTATCAGAGAGAAATTTCTCTTGCGGTTCTTTTCAAGGGAACAGTAAGTGACTATATCCCCACAATAAATACTAGTGAATTTTGTGTGACCTGTTTTCCATTATATCTTTTAATGCTGGCAGGAGGCTCAAATTAGTATAGTACATGGAGCCAAAAGCAAAACAATGTAAATCAGGTACAGAGTCTGCTGGAGTCCAGAGAAATGGATGAACAATTGGACCTTTTGGCCGTCTTTAATGCTCATCGTATCTTACAGCCAAACTTTTGATAAAAACTTGTTAGGCAAAAGTTTACGTTTTATTTTTTACCGTGAACCTATCATTTTGATACTCCTGCCCTGTGTTGGTAGTCAGTAAATGGAAGGTTGCATTAGTTAAATGTCAGTGAGACAGCTATCTCACCTATGACCTATCCATCAAAGAGTCAAGCTTGTTTGGAATTTGATGGAAATTGGTCCAAGGTGAGTGAACTGACTCCAGGGGATCCTGACTAGTTCCTTTTCTTAGTCACTGGTGCCCCCTGCATTGAACCCACTCCCCATGTTGTTCAGTTCTTATGTCCAAATGCTGGTGGCGTTTACTCAGAAGTCTTGGTGCCATCTTTTGAGATTTGTGTCTGCTACTTATTTTCATTTATGTGTTGGGAAATCAGATGAGTAAACCTTTCAGGATTGCCTGTGAAAGAGGAGGACCTGTGGTCTCCATGTTCAAGTGCTCTAGCGTTAGCATTTGGAGGAGGTAGCATGTTGAGTGTGCCTTTTCTTAGCTTTGAAATAAGTTCTGTGATGGGGAAACTGAGTTCTCTGTGGACCTCAGTGGAGTAAGTAGAGATCATCTCAGTTTACCATTTGCTAGAAAGAGAAACGTCCCTGGAGTGGAGTTTTATCCTAAGAGCATGTAGAAGCCACTGAAGAGTTAGGGATGAGGCTCAGGGAATGACGGGATCCGATTTAAATTTAGAGAAGCTGTCTCTTGGGGATGGGTTGTCCCTGGGTCTGGTACAATACTGATTCTCAGGCTGAGACAGACTTGCAGACAGGAGATGATGTGACCAGCCCCGGGGGAGAGCTAGGCGTGGAGAACAGGCAGAGATGGAGAAGGTGGGTGGATGTGATGACTGGATGTGGGCGGGAGGGTGCGGGGGAAGGCTGCAGGCTGGGCTGTACCCCTTAGGCCAGGTTGGAGCCCGAGCATCTGAGGGATGGGAGTGCAGTTTGCTGAGTCTGGAGAAAAGGGAAAAGAAGACATGTGTTTGGGTGGAAGGATGGGAAGATGCTGCTTTCACTTGGGACCCTGTGGGTTGAGAGCTATGAGTGAGTGAGTTGGGCTGAGGAGGTGGGTGGGTCAGTATATGGGTCAAGGCCGGATTGGAGGATGAGTAGTTTCTTTCCTTAACCAGCTTCTGAGCACGGCCTGGTGCACATGCCCACACATAGAGGTAAGCATAGTCCTGTTCATTTGGAGCTCTGGGTGGAAGAGGCAGCCTCAGGGTCCTGTGTTGGGTGAGGGACAAGGAAGGCTTATCAGGGGAGGAATCCTGGAGATGCTTAGCTCAAGAAGTGGTGTGTGCAGAGCCTGTCACACAGCCCGATCATGGAGTCCCCGTAAAGTGGTTGCTGTCAGTGTTGCTACGGAAGCATGACTTCTTGTTTTTTGGGGGGGAAGAGGGAATTTGGGAGGGTGAGTGCTTCCTTTTGTCTAACTGATGGGTTCTCTGTGAATGTGGGTGGTCATTCAGAGCTTTGCTAAAGGCTGCATCTTCCTGGCATTCCCATAGGTCTGTCTAGATGGGCACAGAAATCTAGTTTGTCAGACCTGTGAATGTGTCTGTCTCAGGGATAGAGGTGTCCCAGGTGCACTGCCAGAGACTGGCAGCCAGGTGCCAACTCCAGATTTGTGTTCAGGGTTTGACAGTCTTTGTGGTGAAACTTTGGGGACCTGTGTGCTCCCTCCCTGAGCAGGCCTGCTTACCAGGCTCAGTGAAGGTCAAAAGCTTAACATTGCATTGGAGCTGGGGTCCCTGGCTCCGTCCCAGTGAGACAGGTCCCAGATCTGCCAGAGTGACTTGCTGTTGGTCCTGGTGCTGGATCCCTGGCCCTCACTTGGGTGGGCCTGCCAGTGTTTTTCTGGGCTCCCACCATCCTTTTCAAAGACACAGGTTATAGTTTTAGTTACTTTATTTCCTTCAGTCTGGCCTTTGAACTATTTGCGTCTTAAAGGCAGTCAACGTTGGGGAGCCCTGCAGGTTGAATATGGCCAGCAGATATATTTTCTTTTCTTTGGTCTACACAGTAGTTTTAAAAGTTCAAATTAGTTGCCAACATCTAAAATAGAATTTCATGTGAAAGTCTGGATTTCCAGCTTCTCTTGAAAATCTACAATGCTGCCTTGCTGGCTCGAGGCTGCTGCTCCCTGTGGATGAGCTGGTCCTTCCTTCCGTTGGCCTCAGACCCCGCAGACCTGGCCCCCTGTTTTCACTCCCTATCTAAAACTTGCTTTCTGGTAACTGAAAAAAAAATCAATTTTGTCGAGTTGTCAATTACATACAACATAAGGCATCCCATTTAGAAGTGTATTGTTGGGTGACTTTTTACCTCTCCATTGATGATGTGATGATTCTGAGCTGGACCTCTAGAGGGCAGTCTTACTCCGCCCTCCACATTTTGGGGGGCCATGGTGCAGGTGCTGCCTGGTGCCCCATCCTAGTACATTGCCAGCTGTTGCAGCTGTCTGTGTCTCCTTCCTAGCCTTTGCTGGGGAAGCTGGGTTCTTCAAGAGGGCTGCTCTGCTGCGTTTCCAATCCCTTACTCTTAGTAAACTGAGTTGCTTTCTAGGCTTAGCTACAGAAAGCCTCTTGTTAGGTCCTCTGACAAAACGCTAATTGTTGAGTGTTGAGAAGGATAGTAATTATAACAGCTGTCATTTGTTGAGTTCTGCTCCATGCCAGGAATTATGTAGGGTTGTGTTAAATGACTTAACTGTAGACCACATGAGCAAGTTATCCCCTTTCATAGCCAAGGAAACGCAGTCTCAGTGAGGTTGAATGACTTGCTATGGTCAGGGAGCAGTTGACATGGGGACTTTGGTGGCTCAGAAAAGAATGTGTTCCATTCTCCCCGTTGGGGGCACTTGGGTTGCGCTTGGCAAAGCTTCCTTGAGGGGAAGATGTTTGACCAGTGTGACCAGATGGGACAGATTGGGGTGGGACAGGTCTGGGAAAGACATTAAGCAGCTTATGCAAGGGGATGGAAGCACCTGTAGCCTGGCCTTGTGGGAAGTGAGGCTGCTGCGTAGTATTGGAAGGTGATGGTTTCCTGTGCAATGAGACCGAGGCTTGGATGTCTTGTCCAGGAGTTTGACCTTTAACTTGAAAGTCAGTGTGTTTAAAAGCTTTGCCCTGAGGAGCTGTGGAGGAGCACCCTTGTTTTCTCCACACTCACTAAAGCAGCTTTCGATTGGTTGTGTTTGCACAGGCTTTGGTGACAGATTTCTTTTGGAGACAGGATTTCTTGGCCAGAAAAATATTAATCTGCAGCAGTCAGTGGGGGCTGTTGAGGTCTTTGAGCAGTGGTGTGGTCTGACCAGTGTTGCTACCCAGAGTTGAATCCACTGGGGCTAGGGTGGAGGCAAGGGGACCTGTTAATGTCATACAGATTCTGGCCTTTGACATCTGATCTACAAAGTGTGTTTCTGTTTATGTTTAGTCATTGGACCTGTCTATTTTGAAGATGTCTGGCCCCATTTCCTGCCTCCTCCTGTTCCACTGAGCTGAGAGAACAGCTTAGAATTAATATTTAAATTTTGTTCTCTTTTAGACTGATTGAGGAGTTGAAGCTGTCTTTGAAGAGCAGAGAAGCTTTAATTCAGTGCCTTGAAGAGGAGAAATCTCAGACGGCATCTCTTGATGAGAATGTGTCATCTGGAGAGCTCCGAAGACTTTCTTCTGCTCTGAGGGAGGAAAAGGAGAGGGACGCTGAGGTGAGTGACGGGGCACCAGGGGGCTTTACCAGATCCTACTCCTCTATGGGAAGGGGACTGGTCTTCAGCCTGTTGTAATTTATACATGGTCAGCTTCCAAATATGAGTTCCTGTGAGTGAAGAATCAGCAGAGACAGCCTTTGTTAGTCCCTGGCATTTGCCTCCCCCCCGCCCCCCAAAAAAAGAGTTGGTTAAAAAAACAGTCCTGTGCCTGCTGGCCTGTTTCACCATGTGTTGGTCTGTTGTTGCCTGGGGACTCTATTTTCATCCTTTGGGCTTTCTTAGAGTAAAATAGTGGTGCATTGTACTGGTCTGGTTTAGCTTGTGGTTAGAGGCAGGCTTGAGGCCAGCTGTGGTCTGAAACTTCAGAGGTGGTGGGGAAGGGAAGGAACTCCTGTGGGGCCTGGTGGCCTGCAAGGGGTTCAGTGGACCACCTCAGTCAGTCCTCCCAGCCACCTGGCCAGTCCCCTTGTTGAGTTTAGAACCAGGCTCAGAGGGGTTGTTATATTTTTCCAGGCTTCAGGAGGTGGGTTACTGGTAGCCAACCCCAAATCCCTAGACCCCTGTCCTGACTCTAGGTGGCCTCCACAGCTGCTGTTTGGAAGATGGTGGTCAGGGCCAGGAAGTGCAGGAAGGTCTTGATCTAGACTTTCCATTCTTTTTGTTTTTAGTTGTAGATGGACACAATACCTTTATTTTATGTGTTCATTTTTTTTGCCGTGCTAAGGATCGAACCCAGTGCCTTACATGCTCTAGGCAAGTGCTGTACTACTGAGCTGCACCCCAGCCCTCGACCTTCCATTCTTGCTAGAACAAGGGTGGCTGCTGCACGCAGGGTGTTCACAGTGAGGCGTGTTCTGGGTGCTCATGAAGGTCTTGGTTCCTCTATGGAGCAGGGCCTTTGACTCGGCCCCAGCAGTGAGTTCTTTAGCCTTGCCAGGAAATGACATTGCCTGCTGCTCCTCCGTTTAAGCCTCCTTCCCACTCCGCAGGTCTGTCCTTTAGGCCCTTTGATTTTGCTCTGCAGCCCCTTGGTTTATTGGCTGTGGGGTTAGTGATCAACCAATGTGGGTTGTTTTCATGGTTTTCTTCACTCAAATCAGGTGGGACTTTGGGTGGGGCAGAGGAAAAAAAAGAGGGAACCCTTGACTTAATGCCACAGCATTGGGGAAAAGCAGGTTCATGAGGTGCTCATTCTGCTTGTTGTAGGGCAGCTATTGTGGGTGCCATCTCTCTGGTCTAATAAGTCTCTTTTCTTAGGCTACACAAATGGAGCATCAGAAGGAGAGAAGTTGTTGTGAAGAGAGGATCCAGGTATGTTGATCAATTTTGAAAATTTATTGAAGATTTCTCCTATTCTTGTTTTATTCCAAGTGTGATAGACAGTTCTGCATATTATTAGCTGTCAGTTATTGAATGCTCCTGGGTGCCATTAAACTTAAGAATGTTTAGAGGGAGTTTCTCAATCTTTGTGATAACTCTTTGTAGACATTCCCATTTTACAGATATGGTATCTGATACTCAGGAAGGTGACGTCACTTGCCCAGGACCACATAGCTGGTTAGAAGTATGGTGAGGACTCAGAACTACCAGTCTCCATGGGCCCCCCAAGTCACAATAGCCAGATTTGTGTTGTGCCTACCAGCAATAGAGAGTGCTTTCATGTCCATTACCTCGTTTGATCCTCACAGCAGCCCAGGAGGGAGGCAGCAGTGATTATCTTTAGAAATAAACTCACACTGTAAATGTGTAGTTCAGTCTCCATCAAACCAAATTCTCTGGTAGCTTTTGTAGCATTAAGGAATGAAATTAATGATCTGTTATTTCCCCCAAATAACCTGGTACAGTTTCAAAGACTCTGACGTGACTGTTTCAGATTTTGGAAGGCACTGGAGTCCTTCCCATAGGAATAGCTGTCATCATCTCGGCTGATCTGATCCCCTTCCTTCACCCAGCCCTGTTGCCGTGAGCAGTAACACAGTAACTTGGAGCTGATGCCACTGCGTTCAGCTCGACTTGGAAACATTAATCACAGGTTGACAGGAATAAGATAGAATAACTGCATTTGAGTGTGCTCTTAAAGATATATTTACAGTGCATTTTAGTTGCAACGCATCAACTTAGTGAATCTTTTTCTAATCTAATTTAGGCACTTCAGAAGGACCTGAGAGAAAAGGAAAGAGAAATTGCTACAGAGAAGAAAAATAGTTTAAAGAGGGATAAAGCCATTCAGGGCCTAACCATGGCATTAAAGTCAAAAGAAAAAGAGGTATGTCTGGTACACTTGAAGTGAGATTTTTCTTTATTAGTTTCTCTGTGACTGGCCTGTTCTACCCTGAATTTTTAGCTTTAGGTAAAAAGTTCATAAGAGAGCTGAGATAAGCCGGGCGCGGTGGCTCAAGCCTGTAATCCCAGCACTTAGGGAGGCTGAGACAGGAGAATCGCGAGTTCAAAGCCAGCCTCAGCAACAGCGAGGCACTAAGCAACTCAGTGAGACCCTGTCTCTACATAAAACACAAAATAGGGCTGGGGATGTGGCTCAGTGGTCGAGTGCCCCTGAGTTCAATCCCCAGTACCAA
>PVHX01011966.1:0-61546 GCA_004024805.1 Geosciurus inauris | reverse complement strand
AAAAACAAAAACAAAAAATCAATGAAATATAAAATGAATACATGTGATAAAATTAAGAAAGCCCACCAGAAATTGATTCTTTGCAAAGATTAATAAATCTCTAGTAAAACTGGAAAAAGGAAATATAAAATCTTAATATTAGTAATTAAAACTGATATCACTATATAGATATTAAAAACTTTTAAAAGCTAGCAAAAGAACATTAAAAGTAACATGACCACAAAAAACTAATTTAGATTAAATTAATACATTTTTTGAGAACACAACTTATCAAAACTGCTTCAAGATGAGTTGGAAAAACTAAAACCTTTTCTTAACCTACAAATTGATTCTTTTATTAAAAATCTTTGCTCTCCTCTTTTCTTGAAAACCCCTGAGGCCCAGATGGTTTTTATGATGTCAGGACTCAGAACAAAATACATAAAAGTTGAAGCCGGGCGCAGTGGCACAAGCCTATAATCCCAGCACTTAGGGAGGCTGAGACAGGAGAGTCGTGAGTTCAAAGCCAGCCTCAGCAATGGCGAGGCGCTAAGCAACTTAGACCCTGTCTCTACATAAAACACAAAATAGAGCTGGGGATGTGGCTCAGTGGTTGAGTGCCCCCTGAGTTCAATCCCTGGTACTTAAAAAAAAAAAGAATCAAAGTTGAAAAAAAATTTAAAAGACATTAAATAGAGATGCTTAATCACAAAGATTGAAAGGTTAAAAAAATAAAGTTGATAATTGTAGTCTCATGATAGATCATTTAATAAGCTGTAGTATAGTAAAACAGGAATATATTCTTATGCTTCTACTTTTAAACTTGTTCTTTAATGATTCAAATCTTTTTGGAATAAGCTGGTTGTAGATCCAGTGACTATGGAGAATAGGCAAATATTATTTTACATGCTGGTTATAAAACACAACCTAGGAATTTCGCTGTTTTATTTAAACAAGTTCACACACTTGAATAGTATATACTTTAGGCTTTGTGGGCCAAAGGGTTTCTATTACAACTACTGAACTCTGCTGTTGTAAATCAGAAGCAACTATAAGCAATATAGAAACACATAGGCATGACTGTACTCCAGTAAAGTTTTACTTGTAAAAATAGGTAGCTGCCAGGTCATAGTTTGCTAACCACTAATCTAAATATTAATAGAAAAGACTTACTCACATAATCTAAGACCATAGTTACTGTTTTTGGTAGATGATTTCTCTCAACTTTTAATTCATAATCAATAATCCTATATAGTAGGAAACTATATATTTGGTGTATATTTTTTAAATTTCTGAAATAATTTATCTGAAAGAATACAAAAAACAGCATTGCTAAAATCTGGTTATTTAGGTATTTAGGGGAGGGATTGGGTTTGTATAGGCTGAGACATGCCTGTAGTTATATCTGTTTCTTCATGCTAACATTGGGCTCAACTGCGGAACAGAAATGTGGACCTTAGTTATGTGTTATATCTGTATAGTGACTGGATTCATAATAGTTTTCAAAAGAAAATCTGGGGAGCTGGAGTGGTGGCTCAGTGGTAAAGTGCTCGCCTAGCACATGTGAGGCACTAGGTTCAATCCTCTGCACCACATAAAAGTGAATAAGTAAAATAAAAGTGTTGTGTCTATCTACAACTAAAATATAGAGAGAACTTTGGTTTGTGTAGAGGGGAGTGATGGGAGGGGTGGGGTTGTGAGGATGGGAAGGACGGTAGAATGAGAGGGACCTTATTACCCTATATACATATATGATACTAGTGGAGTGACTGCACCATATACAGCCAGAGGAATGAGAAGTCATGCTCCATTTGTGTACAACATGTCAAAATTTATTCCACTGTAAAATAAATAAATAAATAAATTTTGAAGAGAGAGAGAGAATTTTGTCCGTAAAAGTGTTGACTTGCTTCTGAGCAGAAGGTGAGTGTTTGGCTTCCTGTTCAAATATAGGATCTTGTTAGAATTCTTCTTTTCTCAAGAAAACATCATTTTAAACTCAGCTCAAAACACTAGTTAAAACATGTGTTACACTTGGAACAACACCTGTAGTTTCAAACCCACTGCTTCCCAGAATCTCTCAGAACTTAGCTGAAATATTTTATAGGATTGCCTGGAGCTTGTTTGCCTCTCTAGATGCTCTAAACTGGGTTAATACAGATGAGCAAAAAGCTGTCTATATATCTAGATAACTGGTTTTTGCTCCCTGTAATGTATCCTTTACTGAATGGCTGTTTGTTCTATGAGTCCTATCATTTGTACTAAGGAGGAAATAGTAAGAAACAGTCCTGTAACACACTGATATTTCTTTTGAAAGAATATTGTTCAAGGTATTGCTGATTGACCTCACATTTTCTTCCTTATGAAATTATTAGAGTAATTTCATTATTATCTTGGTAGTAATCCAGTAATAATAAATCAGTAATAATTATGCTTCCTTGGAGCCATTGGTTTATTTTTTTTACAGACACATGATTTTATCTGACTAATCAAATTTTTTATTTCATACTGACCATTAGAAAACTTAAAACTAAACTTGTGGCCCACTCACAGCAAGTTTCTAAAACTATTTTACAAAAGCTATTAGGCCTGGTCCAATATTTTACCTATCTTTTGCCATTGTTGTTGCTTGCTTTCATATTTCCTTATAGTTTATTTCCTCATCCTGTATTTTATACATACTTAAACCACTTAACTGCTTAGCCATTTTTTGAAACCAGGCCTGCCTACCTAAGTTTAAAATCAATAAATACAAAGGACACTTTCAAGAAAATGAACAGATATCCCAAGAATGGAAGAAAATTTTTGCAAATCTATTTTTAATTAGGATATATAAAGAACCCTTACAGTTTAATAGTTTAAAAAAAAAAACAGTTTAGAAAATGGACAAAGAATCTGAACGGGCAGTTCTCCAAAGATGATTGATATACAAAGGGCTGATAAGCAGATGAAAAGATGCACTGTATCATTGCCATCAGGGAAATGCAAATCAAAACCACAATGAGATAATACTTCACACCTACTAAGATGGCTATAACTGGAAAGATAACAAGTGTTGGTGGGGCTGAGTAGAAATTGGAACCCTTATACACTGCTGGGGAAAATGTAATGTGATGCAGCCACATTGGAAAACAGTGGTAGTACCTCAAAAGATTAAATGTAAATATACCTTAGGATCCAGCAATTCTTTTCCATTTATGCCTAAAGAGAAATGGAAATGTACAGCCACACTAAAACTGTACAAAAATGTTCATAGCATCACTATTTATAATAACTAAATGGTGAAACAATCCAAATATCTAACAACTAATGAATGGATAAACAATAGGATGAGTATTAAAAATTCATTAAAAAGAAATGAACTTTTGATACATGCTACAATATGGATGAACCTTGCAAACATTATGCTGAATGAAAGAAACTAGTCATAAAAGATCACAAATTATGAGATTCTATTCACATGAAATGTCCAGAGTAGGCCAATCCATAGAAACAGAAATACTTTGGTTTCCTAGAGCTGGGGAGATTGAGGGAGGGGAATTAAAAAGTAGTAATAAGTACAGGGTTTCTTTATGGAGTAATGAAAATGTTCTAAAATTAATGTGAGAATTGCGCTGACCTGTGAATATACTAAAAAACATTCAGTTTTATACTTTAAATGGGTGAATTATATCTCAATAAAGCTATTATACAGACCAAAAAAGCTAAAAATTTTTAATATTTTTTTGGGAGTACCAGGGATTGAACTCAGGGTTACCGAGCCACATCTCTGGCTCTATTTTATATTTTATTTAGAGACAGGGTCTCACTGAGTTGCTTAGCACCTCACTTTTGCTGAGACTGGCTTTGAACTTGTGATCCTCCTGCCTCAGCCTCCCAAGGTGCTAGAATTACAGGCATGCGCCACTGGCCTGACTTATATTTTATAAAGAGTACTAAAAGAGCCAGGCACAGTGGTGCACGCCTATAATCCCATCACTTTGGAAGACTGAGACAGGAGAATCATGAGTTCAAAGCCAGCATCAGCAATGGCAAGGCACTAAGTAACTCAGTGAGATCCTGTCTCTACATAAAACACAAAATAGGGCTGGGGATGTGGCTCAGTGGTCAAGTACCCCTGAGTTCAATTCCCAGTACCAAAAAAAAAAAGTACTAAAAGGAGTCATGCAAATCAGATGTTTACATTGAGTATCAAAGACATGCTTGAGTCTGTATGGCATGCATTACTATTAACCCTCATTTCCCTGTAATTCTTATATTGCAATAAAATTCCTAATAGTGAGTCATATATTGACATATGTTGAATATATTGACATATATTGTTATACATTGCCTATGAATATAACTAAAGTATTAACGTTTAGCGAAATTCTTAGGTTAAGATGGTCATATATACCTTTTAGAAATGCATGTGTGTATGTATGTGTGTGTGTGTGTGTGTGAGAGAGAGAGAGAGAGAGAGTTTTTCTTTTGTTACTGGAGATTGAACTCAGGGGCACTTGACCACTGAGCCACATCCCCAGCCCTATTTTGTGTTTTATTTAGAGACAGGGTCTCACTGAGTTGCTTAGCACCTCACCATTGCTGAGGCTGGCTTTGAACTCACAATTCTCCTGTCTCAGCCTCCCAAAGTGCTGGGATTACAGGCATGTGCCCCTGCGCCCAGCTAGAAATTTATATTTTTTAATTTCTACCAGTGAGTAGATAATAATAGCACGGTTGACTAATTAGATGGAACATATAGAGTATTGAGTTTAAAGAGCAAGAAATGCTTTGGAAGACTAAGCATGAAAGTTGCTGTCCTCCCTCCTACCCCAAGTGATATTCTTTGACATGTATTTCAGCTCCCGTTATTTTCACTGGAAAATGAACCTGTGTATAATTCTGCTGATCCTGGTTTTCATGGTGCCTTTTTACATTGGCTATTCTATTGTGAGCAACATCCGACTATGTAAGTATTTTACTTTCTTATGTCACCACATAGTTTGAAGTGAATATTCTTGGGGATTGGAGATGTGGACAGCTTTAATTCTACATTACTTTCATAACTGCTGCTATTTGAGGGCACTTCACAGTGTCTTAAAATGGTCACATAATAAATATCAAATTGAATGATTAGGTTATTTGCCCTGCCACAACTTTATTTCTACTTCTACTACAATGTCTCTTTTAATTCAGTCCACAACTTAATTTCATCCAAGTTTCTCTTATGGTGGTAAGGATGCTTTTACTAAAAATTATATAGTTCCATCATTTATTGACCAAATGAACAAGCCAACCAAATATTAATTCACATATACTCATAGTTTTAAGTAGAGCAAGCTCTTTAATATGTTTTCCCTAACAGTTTTGTCTCTCCTGTCTTAGTGCAGAAACAGAGACTGCTTTTTTCCTGTCTCTTATGGTTGACCTTTATGTATTTCTTCTGGAAACTGGGAGATCCATTTCCCATTCTCAGTCCAAAACACGGTGAGTATATGGGGAGAAGTAGGTTTGGGAAGAGGGTTGTTTAATTTTCTAATTAAGGGGGGAAAAAAAGTTTTAAAACTTCTGGTTGTCAAGAAATATAGTGGGGCTGGGGTTATGGCGCAGTGGTAGCGTGCTTGCCTAGCACGCGTGAGACACTGGGTTCGATCCTCAGCACCACATAAAAATAAAGATATTCTGTCTACCTACAACTAAAAAAATATTTAAAAAAAAAAAGAAATATAGTGAATTATTTCTCTAGGAAATATCTGATTTTTAACCAAATTTTCTTCTTCATCCTAAGGAGTACCACATGCTGGCTTTGGATCAGATATATATCATTCTAGAGTAGGAGTTTTTAACCTTGGTTTAGTGAAAAAGCTTCAAGGGTTTAAGAGACATAGAAAGGTGTCTTTTAACTTAAATCTCCTGATATTGAATGCAGAATTATGGAAATAGAGTTACGTAGATGTTAGTCCCTTTTCCATTACTATAACAAAATACCTGAGGTAATTGATTTAAAAAGAGGAAAGGTTTATTTTGGCTCAGAGTTTTGGAGGTTTTAGTACATAGCTCATTGCTTTGGGGCCTGTGGCAAGGCAATATATCATGGTAAGATTGTGTGACAAAGGAAGCTATTTACCTCATGGCAGGCAAGAAGCAAAGAAAGAGAAAGTAGAAGAGCCAGGGTCCCAGTATCCCCTTTAAGGGCATGCCCCCTATAACCAGAAACTTGTAAGTAGGCCCTATCTCCTAAAGGTTCCACCCAACAGTATCATGGGATGAGGACCAAGCCTTTAACATGTGGATCTTTGGGGAACACATATCCTAACAGTATTATCTCTGTCCCAGTTACATCAGCTTCCAGGTGTGTAACACCCCTACATTGTTCATTTCTACATTTAAGGACTCATGTGCACCTGTCAGTTTGGCAAAAACTATGAACCTTATCTTCAAGGAATTCCGAGAAAGAGCTTTGGGCTTTTCAGACTCTCTAGTACAAAAAAAGAAATGGGGGCTGGGATTGTAGCTCAGCGGTAGAGCGCTTGCCTCACATGCGTGAGGCCCTGGGTTCGATCCTCAGCACCACATACAAACCAATAAAATAAAGACATTGTGTCCATCAACAACTAAAAAAATATTAAAAAAAAAAAGAAATGCTAGAAAAGAATTGGAAGGAACAGTGGATGAACCCATGTCTAGAATCTGCCCCATTTCCCACACGTCTTTCCATGTGTACTCATTGTCTGGTAGCAGAGATTTTGGGGAGAAGGTTTTGAGACTCTCTTGCAGTTGGGTCAGAGGTAATGTGCAGTTTTTAAAGCGCGTGCAGCATCATAACTGTCTATTTTGAAAATAAAAATAACTGTTTCAAAATTTGAAATAATATTAAAGAAGCAAAAAAGTTAAATAGCTCCAGCCTACCAAACATGGTCACACCTTTAGCATGGTACACAAGACCTGCCAACTGTGCTGTCTCTCTCTAGGAGTTCTGTTCTCTGGTTCTACCAAATTTTGAAGTTTCTGGAGCTGTTTAATGAGTTCTACCAGAGGTGATAATTTTTCACCTCTTACTTACCTTTCTAGGTGCCTTATTATTAAGATTCAACTCTTAAGCCGGGCACGGTGGCTCAAGCCTGTAATCCCAGCACTTAGGGAGGCTGAGACAGGAGAATCGCGAGTTCAAAGCCAGCCTCAGCAACAGTGAGGCACTAAGCAACTCAGTGAGACCCTATCTCTACATAAAACACAAAATAGAGCTGGGGATGTGGCTCAGTGGTCGAGTACCCCTGAGTTCAATCCCCAGTACCACAAAAAAAAAAAGATTCAATTCTTACCAGTTCTTCTAAGAAGACTTTCCTGATGGACATCACTGGGAGATATTAATTGCTCCTACCTCAGTGGACTTGTTTATTTCTATCACTTATAAAGCTTAGAATTATTTATTTCCTTTTCTGACTTCCTCATTAATCTGTGGGCTCCCCTGAGGTCAGACATTGTATCTTATTTGTGTTTATTTGTCTTTATATCCTAGTGCCTACTCTGAAGGCACATAACAAGTGTTTGATGCATGTTTTCTGAATCAGTGAATTGTGGGGAAAATTGAGTTTCCATTGGGGTAGACGAGTTCAAGAATTTAACACTCCGGATAGGAATTTAGGATTTGCTAATGTGGTCAGCATGCCCATGTCAGTGCCGGAAAATATTTGGAGTAGGGAGGCCTAATAGTATTGCTCTCATATAAACCTATTGCAAATAAGCCTACAGAGAAACAAGTTTGTGATGTTAGAAGTCAGCTGAAGAATTTCAAGAAGCTCCCATGTAGTCTAAAGACCTGACTGACATAATTCTTCAGCTTTCTTCTTGCGAGCAGTGAACTCACATGGCCAGGGCAACCAGACCTACGCCAGAGGGAAGGAGACCATCACATCTATTGTACTTTTTGTCCATTTCTTTTTCTAAATAGGATGAGAATATCATGAAAGGACACTCAGGGAAAGCTAAGGAGATAGTTTCAGTTTTAGTCTTTCATTCACAGTGCAATAGTTGGTGATGTCAGTTTTGTGTCTGAATGTTCAGGGTTTTTTAAAATTTATTTAACCCTCTAAGAGAAATAAATAGGAAGAAATGTTTAGGCAATCACTTAGAAACAGCCAACCTTACACTGCCTTCTTAGAACTTTCCCAGCAACCAATATGATTTCTTGCTGTGGAGATCACAGGAAACTGTAAGACTCAGGCCTTACTAATTAAAAAAAAAGTCTATAAAAGTACTCCTTACGCAATATGTGAGCCTCAGAAGGATGGAAAAGAGTAAGGCCAAGAAAGTGTGTAAGGCCAGGGGCTGGGAATGTAGCTCAGCGGTAGAGCGCTTGCCTCGCGTGCATGAGGCTCTGGGTTCGATCCTCAGCACCATATACAAAGCAGTAAAATAAAGACATTGTGTCCATCTACAACTAAACAAAAAAAATTAAAAAAAAAAAAGAAAGTGTGTAAGGCCAGAGGGAATCTGAAGGAGTTGCAACAGTGACATGGTCTGCTGTTCAGTCATGTGACTTCCTGTGAATTAACTGGCAAATAGGTGTAATAATGCCTGACTTCTTTACTTCATAGAAATGCTGGCATTGAGCAGATAATAACTACAAAGTACTTTAAACCACAAAAGGATATTTAATAAAAAGATACCATGTTAACAGGAATAAAAGTAGAAGGGGCATTGTTTTTCAGTTTTCAATATGTAATAACTTGTATTAATTCTTTGGATTTTTTTATGTTTTTGAGTGATATTATGTACCCACAGTCAACAAACATTGCTTGTATACATTCTATGTGCCAGATAATAAGGAAAACAAAAATCAATTAGACATGATTCCTTCCTGTAAAATGGTACAAAATCAAGAGAGATGTGGAAAGTAAAATCAATAGAATTTAGATGAGAATTTATTCCTTCATTAATACCCCATAAATATTTAGTGAGCACCTACTGATGTTAAGTGCTGGGGAAGTACCATGAACAAAACAAATTTGGATTCTGCCCTGCTAAAACAGTCTTTTGAATGGGACTAGACAATAAAGAGGTAGATAGATATATAAATAAATAAATGCCAATTGTGGTCATTGTCACCAAGATACAAATAGGTTACTGTAAGGGAGAATGATGCAAATAAAAATGTCAAATTTAGTGCAAGTGATTAGAATCAACCTTTGAGACTTTGAAGTGATATTTAGGCTAAGATTTAAATGACAGAACCAAAGGAAGGCCCAGTAAGAAGGTATAAGAAATATCTTATAAAGCCTTAAAATAGAAAAGAAGTAGGAGATGGAATGGAGACTAGTCATCCTAGAAATAGGAAGTAAAAACAAATGAAAACCAGTGTTGTCCTGTGATGCCAAACTTCCTGAGTTGTTCTTTAGCATTGCTCTCTCTCTCATTTATCCCAAATACATCATCTGGCAGCACTTATTTTTTTTAATTCGTTCTTGTTAGTTGTATATGACAGTAGAATCCATTTTGACATAATTATACAAGCATGGAATATATCTTATTCTAATTAGGACCCCAGTCTGGCAGCACTTATTTTAACTGCTGAGTTGATTTTCAACATTCTCAGATAATAGGAAAGAATTAATAATTAGAATACAACTGGTTAATAATTAGAATACAAGAGTTAATAATTAGAATACAATCCAAAACTCATGTATTTGCCTTTGAATTCCTCATCCGTCTTTATATTCAGCCAATTTATTAGATGCATTATGTTTATTGGATGCAGAAAGGAATAAGACATAAGCTAAAAAGAATGACCTTAAGGGGAAATACATATATCAAAAGTAACTAGCAAAATGTGCTTCCTACCTACCATTTATAGTTTTCCAGAAGATTTTCTTTCCTATTTTTTTGACCAGAGCTTTTACTAAAATTACTTTGCCTTTGCTGTTAGAGTTCACACTAATTAGAAAAAACAATAATAATGTTATTTATAATTATTATCATTATTGTACTATTATCATCACCCAATAAAAGAGATGACTAAAGCATATAGGATAAGAAAATCAATTGGCTTATGTATTTATTATAGAGAAGCTACACTTTAATAGTTAAAAGTTGGTTTATATGAGTTATATGAAATGACTGATATCTTTAGTAACACCTACCTTTGCAGAACAGATGAGAAGCATTTTATCTGTATTACCTGGTATTAATATACTTTGATGTTTTCAGGGATATTGTCTATAGAACAGCTCATCAGCCGGGTAGGCGTGATTGGAGTGACTCTCATGGCTCTGCTTTCCGGATTTGGTGCTGTCAACTGCCCATATACTTACATGTCCTACTTCCTCAGGTAACATGCAGTTTGTCTCTGTTCTTTGTTTTCCCAGTCACTTAAAGATATATGTCATGCCACCATCTTTAATTCTTAAATCATATTACATCTATTACTCTGCCTTTTTATTATTCTCTTCTTCTGTCCCTATAGTCATTAACCTGAAATCTTTCTAAACAAGTCATATCAATTGTATTGATTGCCTGTGTTATTTATCCTTATATTTACATATTTATTCAGTACCAGGGATTGAACTTAGGGGCACTTGACCACTGAGCCACATCCCCAGCCCTTTTTTTTTATTTTGAGACAGGGTCTTGCTAAGTTGCTTAAGGCCTTGCTAAGTTGCTGAGGTTGGCTTGGAACTTGTGATCCTCCTGCCTCAGCCTCCCGAGTTGCTGGGATTACAGTCATGGTCCACTAGGCCTGGCATATTCATTTATTTTTTAAATGGCAAATTTTATCCCCCATGCATATTTTTTTTTTAATATTTTTTTTTAAATGTCTTTATTCTATTGGTTTGTATGTGGTGCTGAGGATCGAACCCAGGGCCCCACGCATGCGAGGCAAGCGCTCTACTGCTGAGCTACAATCCCAGCCCCCCCATGCATATTTTTAAAAAGAACATTTCTAATGATTAGCAGTATGAATTAATCCCAACTTCAGAAACCAGTTCCTACTAGAAGTAGAACAGTAGGATACAATCCCAAGTTAAAAGTGTGTTTAAACATATATCCTAGATCATTGGATCCATGCTAAGAAAGACTGTAAGAAAGCTAAATGCCTTCTACTGCCCTGAGACCCCAGAAGAATTACAAGAAATGACAGTGAAAGCATTTTAGATTATAATCATTTTAATATTTTGTAGAACAAAGCAGGTCCTTGAATTACTGGTTAACAATTAGGTAGTTTTTTGTTTCTCCAAATGGCTTGTATCATGCGCGAGGGTAGGACTCCAAAACAATGCTAACAGTTGATGTTTATTATAGGAATGTGACTGACACAGATATTCTAGCACTAGAACGGCGACTTCTCCAAACCATGGACATGATCATAAGCAAAAAGAAAAGGTAAGATCACATTAAAAATGTACACTGTTAGAATTTCTCAACAATAAAACTTGACTATGATTTGGTGCTGGCAGGGACTTTCATCTTGTTCATCTTTATTATCGAGTAGAGTATCATCAAATATTCAGTGTCTAGTCATCTATAAAAGAAAATTTTCAGATTCAACCAAATTCCCTGAATTTAGATATTTCTCTATCTGTATAGTTAAAGTAACTTTTATATTTGATGAATGGATGTTTTAAAAGTCTTTCACCATTTTAAACCTTCTTATATTTGACTTAGATCTATTCAGGTTCCTTTTCTCTAACAACTTAAAATCCTTCAAGTCTTCTCATTGTTATAGTTATTTTTATGATCAAAAAGTATTTTTAAAATATATGTTTTCCAAGTGGCATTTCATAGGAATCTGTTCTACTGTGGACAAAAGTATAGACTCTGAAATTAGACTGAATCCTTGGTCTGTACTTTACAGTGTGACTTTGAACTAGTTTATGGCTTTGTGCCTTGGCTTTCTCATCTGTAAAAAACAGAGTTGATATGTTAAGACTTGCAGAGACCTTAGAACAGTGAGCTAAACCTAGTTAAGGGTGCTGCTGAACTTATCAGTCTTTGTAATCATTTAGTTTTCATGCTTTGCCTTCATTTATTCATTCATATATTCATTTGCTAATTTTAGAAAACTCAGGCTGTGCCAGACACTGTACTAAATGCTGGAGAAACCATCAGAGTTAAGCTAAAAAAAAAGGAGCTGGAGCCGGGCGCGATGGTGTAAGCCTGTAATCCCAGCACTTAGGGAGGCTGAGACAGGAGAATCATGAGTTCAAAGCCAACCTCAGCAAGAACAAGGCACTAAGCAACTAACTCAGTGAGACCCTGCCTCTACATAAAACACAAAATAGGGCTGGGGATGTGGCTCAGTGGGTCGAGTGCCCCTGAGTTCAATCCCTGGTGCCAAAAAAAAAAAAAGAGCTGGAAGCTAAAAAGCTGAACAGAAATATTAGTTGCTACAAGTGTGATAGATTTCAGAGTTTGATTCTAGATAAGTTAGCTGTCTGCTAGTACAAAAAACCCAACAGTCCTCAGGCAGGGGGGGAAATACCGATTTCCAAAGTCACTACAAAATATCTATAATATCAAGTCTTCAACCAAAACTTACTGGTCATTACAAAGAAGTAGGACCATGTCACCCATATTCAGGATTAAAAGCAATCAATAAAAACTAACTCCAAATGTGCCCAGATAATAAATATATAGCAAACAAAGTCTTGAAGGCAGCTATTATAAATACATTCAGAGAAATAAAGATAAGCATGATGTTAGTGAAAAGATAGAGAATCCCAAAGGAGAACTGCAAACTTCGAAAAAAGAACAAGTAGAAACTAAAAGCTAAAAATGATAATAACGGAAATAAAAATTTTGCCACATAGGCTTAATAGCAGAGTTGATATAGCAGAACAACAACATTGGTGAACTTAAAGATAGGTCAATGTAGCCAGGCATGGTAGTGCACACCTGTAATCCCAGCAGCTCGGGAGGCAGAGGCAGGCAGATCACAAGTTCAAAGCCAGCCTCAGCAAAAGTGAGGCACTAAGCAACTCAGTGAGACCCTGTCTCTAAATAAAATACAACAAAGGGCTGGGGAATGTGGCTTAGTGGTCAAGTGCCCCTGAGTTCAATACCTGGTACCAAAAAGAAAAAGATCACTAGAGATTATTCACTCTGAAGAATACAGGGGTAAAGGATTGAAGAAAAGTCTCAGGCTTTTTATTTTTCTACATACTTGTAGTTGGAGTGCTAGAAGACACGGAAAGGGGCAGAAAAAGCTTGAAGAAATAGTAACCAGTAACTTGCCAAATTTGGTGAAAAACATTAACAGATCCAAGAAACAATCTGTAAACACAAAAGAACCTAAGTACATATAGTCAAACTGCTCACAGTCAAAGAGAAAATCTTGAAAGCAGCAAGAGAATAATGATATCACGGGGAAACAATGAAAAAGATAATGACTGTTCAACAATATTATCAGTAAAAAATAAACGCAAAAGTCAACTGTGTTTCTATTTTTTAGTAGTGAACATCTCAATATCCAAATTAAAATATGCTACTATTTATAATTGCTCAAAAAATGAATTACTTAGGAATAAGCCTAACAAAACATACATAGGACTTTTTTTTTTTAAGTATAGCATTATAATTAAACATAACAATTGGATTTTTTTGGACGTGTAATAAATTTGATTTCAGGGCTGGGGCTGTAGCTCAGTGGTAGAGCGCTTGCCTCGCATGTATGAGGTACTAGATTCGATCCTCAGCACCACATAAAAATAAATAAAGATTTTTTTAAAAAAAAGGAAATTTGATTTCAATCCCCATTCCCCTCTTTTCCCTCCCCTTTCCTCCCCCTCTTCTCCCTATTCTGTATAGGATTTATGTGCTGAAAATTATAAAACTCTGAAAGAAATCAAAGATCTAAATAGATGGAGAGACATATCAAACTATGGTTTAAAAGACTTAACATAGTAAATGTTAATTCTTCCCAAATTAATATACAATTTTAGTGTAATTCTTTCAGAATCCCAGCAAGATTTTTTGTGGAAATATATAAAAGTGTTCTAAAATTTGTATACAAAAATAAAATAGATAGCTAAAACAATTTTGAAAAAAGAACAAAATAAGAAGAATCATTCTACCTGATTGCAAAACTTATATAACTACAGTAATGTAGAGTGTGTGGTGGGCTGGGCTTGTGGCTCAGTGGTAGAGAGCTTGCCTAGCATGTGTGAGGCACTTGGTTCGATCTCAGCACCACATAAAAAATAAATAAATAAAATAAAGGTATTGTGCCCATCTATAACTAAAAAAAATTTTTTTTTAAAAAGAGTTTTTGTTGTTGGCAGACATAGAAAGTGAAAGAGAATAGAGAACAATGAAATAGGCTGACATTCTAGCTAATTTTTGACAGATACATTCAGTGGAGGAAAGACAGCCTTATGTCTAAAGCAGTAAGACATGCAGAGACCAAAAAAAAAAAAGAAAGAAAGAAAGAAATCTAAATTTCATACTTGATATAAAAATTAAAAATATTTAAGATCTATATAAAAATAGATCTTAAAGTAAAATGTAAAACTTTTAGGGAAAAAAATCATTGGGATATAGGACTGGGGAAAAGATTCTTAGGCTTTGGCTTAATTTATTAAAAACACAGTCCATGAAAGGAAAAATGGACAGATTCTATCAAGGTTATAAAACTTTTTTGCTTTGAGAAAGATCTCATTAAGATGCTGAAAAGAGGGACTGGGGTTGTGGCTCAGTGGTAGAACGCTTGCCTAGCATGCGTGAGGCACTGGGTTCGATTCTCAGCACCGCATATAAATAAATGAAAAAAATAAAAAAGTCCACCAACAACTTTTTAAAAATTAGAGAAAAAAAAAAGATGCTGAAAAGACTGAGGCTGGGGTTGTGGCTCAGTGGTAGAGCACTTGCCTTACACGTGTGAGGTACTAGGTTCAATCCTCAGCACCACATAAAGTAAATAATAAAGATATTTTTAAAAAAGATACTGAAAAGACAAGATACAGAAAGAGAAAATATTTGCAAACCACATATCTGAGAAAAGACCAGTATCTAGAATTTTTATTTTTAAAACTTACATTTTAAAAAAATAGTACAATTAGGAAATGGGCATAAACCATGACCTGACATATTATTGCAGAGGATATATAGATGGCATATAAGTCCATGAAAAGATACTCAACATTATTCACCATTAAGGACATGAAATTAAAACTATAATAAAGTACCACTACATACTTGTCAGAATGACTAAAATAAAAATTAGTGAAAATACCAAATGTAGTAAGAATACAAAAAAATTGGATCACACATACATTGCTGGTGGAAATATAGAATAGTACACTAATTCTGGAACAGTTTAGCTGTCTGGTGAAAACTAAACATACAAATGCCAGACCTCAGTAATTGTATGTCTGGGCATTTATTCAGAGAAATAAAAATTTATATTCACAAAAACTGGTACATGAATGTTATAGCAGCTTTAGTCACAGTAGCCATGCTGGGATTACAGGCATGTGCCACCATACCCGGCTGTGTACACATTTTGAAACAATAAAATTATAGAAATGGAGAACAAACTAGTGGTTCCCAAAGATTAAGGAGGAGTTGACAGGAAGAATGTGAACTGTATAGGGCAACATGATGGATCTTTGTAGTGATAAAAAATGTTCTGTATCATGACTTTATCAGTGTCAAAATCCTCTTTGCACTGTAGTTTTGCACAGTGTTTCCATCAGGGAAATCTGGGTAACAGGCACATGGAATCTCTATATTTCTTAAAAATCATTATGAATCTATAGTTATCTCCAAAGTTTATTTAAAGTTTATTTTAAAAAGAAAATGTAGCCACCTGCCTGTAATCCCAACAGCTCAGGAGGCTGAGGCAGGAGGATCTCGAGTTCAAAGCCAGCCTCAGCAATGGCAAGGCGCTAAGCAACTCAGTGAAACCCTGTCTCTAAATAAAATACAAAATTGGGCTGGGGATGTGGCTCAGTGGTCGAGTGCCCCTGAGTTCAATTTCTAGTACCAAAAAAAAAAAAGAAAGAAAGAAAAGCAAAGTAATGGCTGACATCCCACCAGAAACACAGCTTTTAGTCAGCTTTTTCACCACTATGACCAAAAGACCTGACAAGAACAATTTTAGAGAAGGAAAGTTTGAGTCTCACGGTTTTACAGGTCTCAGTCCATAGATGGCCAGCTCTATTGCTTTGGGCCCAAGGTAAGGCAGGAGAGTGTGGTTGAAAGAAAGCAGCTCAGGACAGGGAACCAGGAAGCAGAAAAAGACTTCTCCTCTCATCAGTACTCCAATGCATGCCCCTAATGACCCACCTCCTCCAGCCACACCCTACCTTCCTACAATTACTACCCAGTTAATCCCTGTCAGGGATGATTAGGTTAAAACTCTTGTAACCCCGTCTTCACCTCTAAACTTTCTTGCATTGTCTCACACATGAGCTTTTGGGAGACACCTAGATCTAAACCATAATACCATTGAAATCAGAATACAGTAGGATGGCATATTTAAGCCATAGTAGACATTTTTCAGCCTCAACCCTTTCATGGTGTGCAGTTTATAACAGATAATTTGTTGGGAACTACACTTGTTTTTTTTTAAAAAGGCAGTCATGAACACAGTGGTGAGGGTGATGGTGGTAAAGAAAAGTTGAAGAAGAAAGCATCTACTTCTGTAGTACTTTGTATTGTTTTGTTAATTCCTTTTTATCACATCTCAGAAAGTCTATTGTTAACTTTTCTTCTTAAATACATGAATATTTATTTTTCATCTGCAGATGGATTATAATTATATGATAAAAGTAAAAGCGAATGTTTTAAAACAAGACTGTTCTTATCTGTATGCAACCAACTTCTATTTCTTCTAGTGATTATACTTCTCTGCCTGTTATAAGACCGCACAGGACAGTGTCAGTCACCTTTACGTATTCAGCCAGTTCCACTCTACATCCAGTCATTAGTGTTTGTTGTATTATAGACATTAAAAATAAGAGCAATAGGAACCAGCTTCTGTGTTCCTCTCTTCGAATTGCCTCTCCTTTAATTGAGCTTGTGAAGCTGAAATGAACCATTAAATGATGGAATAGAACCTTTTCTTTATATACCTGTTCCAGATTTCCCAGTTTTTTTAAAAAATATTTTCTTAGTTGTAGATAGACACAATATCTTTATTTGTTTATTTTTATGTGGTGCTGAGGCTCAAACCCAGTGCCTCATACATGTGAAGCAAGCACTCTACCATGGAGCTACAGCCCCAGCCCGATTTCCTAGTTTTTTACTTTTTCAGTAAAAAATTACTGATCTTGCCAAGTCAGGAGCTCCCTAGGTCCGAGCTTCTTCTTTGTTAATAACATCTTTCCCGGGGCTGGGATTATGGCGCAGTGGTAGCGTGCTCGCCTAGCATGCATAAGGCACTGGGTTCGATCCTCAGCACCACACAAAAATAAAATAAAGATATTCTGTCACCTACAACTAAAAAATAAACATTAAAAAATAATAATAATAACATCTTTCCCCAAATGCTCAGCTACAGTGAATGTATATAGAGGAAAGGCAGAAAGAACTAAATGGAACTTCCATTCTTACTATCTAGACAAAGGTTGTTTTGAGAAGGAAACATTTAAGTCAACACGATGACACACCTAGCATTCTTTCTTATTAATATCACTTTAACTAATGACTTGAAAAATTTAGCCCATAAAAGCCAGGAGCAATGGTGCATGCCTGTAATCCCAGTGGCTCAGGAGGCTGAGGCAGGAGGATCGTGAGTTCAAAGCCAGCCTCAGCAATAGCAAGGCACTAAGCAATTCAGTGAGACCTTGTCTCTAAAAAAATTATAAAACAGGGCTGAGGATATAGCTCAGTGGTTGAGTGCCCCTGAGTTCAATCCCCCATACCCCCCAAAAAAGTTGGGGGTTTTTTGTTTGTTTTTTTTGGTGGTGCTGGGGACTGAACCCAGGGCCTTGTGCATGCAAGGAAAGCACTCTACCAACTGAGCTATATCCCCAGCCCTATGGGTACTATTTTTATTGGTCCTAGCCATAAACACAAGTTCTACTTTGTCGTCCTCATCATTTTTCCCCTCATCACCCAAAAATATCCACCTTGTATTGAACTTTTCTTTGGCTCTGCTACTCTATTTTTACTAGCTCATCCTGTTCATTTTAGGACTGTAGGCCTTGGCCCATTTTAACCTTCAAATTATCATTTGTGTATAGTTTTATTTTTAACCTAAAAAGGGCCTTGTTCTTAATACCTTTGTGGTGAGCTAGAACATGTCAACAGCTACCACTGTACCAGTGAGTCCCCCATAGGCTAAGAGGACAAGAGGAAGGAAGGAAAGAATGGAAAGAATGGTAGATTTCCTGTTGATTTATTCTGTAGTAGGACAGATTATACTAAGGGAAGGGGGCAAATTGGAGTTAGAGTCAAGAGGCCAGGTTTATGGGTTTTTTGGTTTTTGGTACTGGGGATTGAACTCAGGGGCACTCATCTACTAAGCCATATCCCCAGCCTTTTTTTTTTGAGAGACAGGATCTTACTGAGTTGCTCAGCACCTCGCCATTGCTGAGGCTGGCTTTGAACTCAGGATCTTCCTGCCTCAGCCTCCTGAGCCATTGAGATTACAGTCGTGCGCCACTGTGCCTGACTAGGTTTATATATTTTTTATTTGATTATTTTGTTGTTGTTGTTCCTTTGTGTCTGCTTTTCATTGAGTTTATCCTCTATACTTGGTTCTTTGTCTAGATGTGTTAATATTTTTTTCTTAAATGTTAACTGCAATAATTATTAATATATGTATAGCACTTTGTAGTTGACAGCACTTTGTAGTTCTTATATATTTCTTTGCAACCATCCAGAGATGAGGAAATGAAAACTGTAGATCTCATAGCTTCTAAGTAGCAAATCTAGCATTCAAATATATTGCTCTGAGTTCTGTGTGCTTGCTAAGGCCATGTTGCTTCTGGGACTGTGTAATTGTAACAAGTGGAAAAGTGGGACTCCAGAATCAGTATCCTTTCCTGAACAGCTCAGCAAATGAGAGAAGTAGCTGTGAGACTGGACAGTGAATGAGATTGGGTTATGAGAGTCTGCGCTTTCATACTAAGGTTTTATATTTTCTTTTATTTCAGAATGGCAATAGCACGAAGAACTATGTTCCAGAAGGGGGAGGTACATAACAGACCTTTAGGATTCTGGGGAATGATAAAGAGCGTTGCTACTTCACCTCCAGGAAGCGAAAGTATCCTTTATCCCTCTACTTGATTCTTTCTACACTCTGGACCAAGGGCAGAAGAAAAAAACAGTATTGGGATAGTTCTTTCTAAGGTACCTGAATGCATTAGAGTTCAAACTGGCTTAGGAAATACAGTATGTATAGAGTCATCTTTCCAACACCCACATAAGATCATAAAATCATTATCTTTGAGCTAGAAGGGTCCTAAAAAGTCAGTCTTTCCATGTTACAGATGAGAAAATAGACCCAGAGAGGTTGAGTCACAGTGTTTCTGGCAAAATTAGGAACAGAACTGAAGTCTCCTCTTCATAGTTCTTTCCACTACAGTATACTACCCAACTCTAAAAAACCACCACAGGGTATAATGGCTCCCTAAAATGGATAGTTTGTGTATGAGATAGTAAGGGCTCATTTCTAAGGTAATTAGTATTCCTAAACAATTTTAAGTAGCTCTGCTTCTAAAGTAACTTTTCGGTTTAAAAGAAAATCAAGGTGATTAATAGATTGTTCTAGCCCAGCTGTTTATGGTGTTGAACTAATTCCGAAATTCAGTAACCAAATCCCTACGTGACTCCCAGCCATGTAGCTATGGGGGATTGCGTCTGAGATTACATATTCCTGTTTCCTTCCTTGGCCTAGGGAAGTACAAATTCCTTGTACCCTTAATTGGAGAAGGGTGTAGTATATTGGTATAAATTATGACATATCCTGGTGTCAAATGCAAATAATACTAAGACCAGAGAAAAGCAGGATGCTTATGGCTGAGAAAGAAAAAGAATTAATTTAATTAGAAAATATTCATTTCATGTCTCCTTTTTCCAAGCAGAATGCTAAGTGACACACTGATAAGTAAAATATAACCTCTTTCCTCAAGGACCATACCATCTAATCATGGTAGAAATATATGACTAGTTAAACCTGTTGTTTGGTGGCCTAGACCCTGCCAATAAGCAGCCACCATTGAGGAAGGAACTGAAGGGTACTTGTTGATTTGGGTAATAGTGGGAAAAGTCACAAAGGAGGGAAGATTTGAATTAAAGTTAATGCTTGTATGTTAAAAAATACTGTCTTTACTATTTTCATTACTTAAAACTCCACAAAAGCCAAGAGTGTTGGTTTAAACTATTCTAGTGTTAAGTACCAGGGCAATTTAACATTTCTGAGCATGTAACCTAAGTGAGGAGAGTAATAACACTATGCACTGAATTCTTGGAAAATAGTATAGCTTAGTGGAAAGAACAGGCCATGGAGTAAGGCAGATCTCACTTTGCATCCATACCTATTAGTTGTGTGACTTTGAGCAAGTTATATAACTCTGAGTTTTACTTTCCTTATCTGCAAAATGGCTAACACAGGATTATTGGGAGAATGAAAGATAATATCTGTAAAGAACTAACTCCAGCCTGTGTAAAAGTCAGTTTTAGTTCCCTTTGCAAACATCAAACATAATTATTCAGATAATTGAGGAGGAAACCATGGTTTATTATAGGTGTTATTATTATGCAGGCATTTGGAGACTTCGAAGATTACGTTTGACTTAATTTAATAGACATCTGTCTGAGACACTCGAGCTGGGAGAAAGTGAGCAGCAGTTTTTGGTGATGTTCATGGTGGAGAAGCTTTTACACACCTATATCAGAGGCTGGAAAAATTGCTGTGAAGTAGCACTCTTACTCTGAAACAGGACTCAAAATACAGACAATTCCTACGATCTGCTTTAGAAAAAATAAAAAGCAAATGCTTTCTTTATTGCTATTTTTTGAAATTTCTATGTGATTTAAACCTTGATGCCCATTTTGTGCCAGATCTTACTCTTATTCAACAGGAAGTGGATGCTTTGGAAGAACTAAGCAGGCAGCTTTTTCTGGAAACAGCTGATCTATATGCTACCAAGGTACAGAGCAAGGAAACTGAACTGTGGTTTTTACCAATATGATTGGTAAAACTAAACTGAAAAGACTAAATAGCAGGCTGTGGTTGTAGCTCAATGATAGAGCACTTGCCTAGCATGTGTGAGTGACTGGGTTCGGTCCTCAGCACCACATAAAAATAAATAAACAAAGACATTATGTCCATCTATATCCAAAAAATTCTAAAAAATAAATAAAAGACTAAATAACTTTTTAGTATCATCTATGACCAAGCAATATAAGAAACACCTCACAGCTTCACTATAAGCTATGAAGCATTAGGAATGAGTGATAACTTCAAGAAATCATTCCTATTGCTGGCAAAAATCCTTAATGGAATACAATAATAGAAAATGGAGGGATAGTCAGAAGAGGCTTTTCAACATCTAGGAAGGTGGCACATACCACTTTCTACTAGTCCAGGATAAAAATGGTAGCTCCTCTATTTCTTTTTATTCCTCCATAAGTTAGTTGTAAGAATAGTAGAAGATGGATGTAGTAGCACATGCCTGTAATCCCAGAGGCTTGGGAGGCTGAGGCAGAAATATCACGAGTTCAGAGCCAGCCTCAGCAAAAGTGAGGCACTAAGCAACTCAGACCCTATCTCTAATAAAATACAAAATAGATCTGGAGATGTGGCTCAGTGGTAGAGTGCCCCTAAGTTCAATCCCCGGTACCACACACACACAAAAAAAACCCCAGTAGATACCTATCTGTCGTGTCTATCCCTATCTTAAAAGACCCAGATCAAAAGGTCCTAACTACAAGAAGTAACTTTCCTATGTACACCTAGTATAATTCAGGTGTGTAAAATCTATTAAGGTTTCAAACTATTTTAATCATCTTTGAGGGTAACTGCACAGGGGTAGCTATAGAAGGTAGAGGTTAACTAACGTCGGCTTTGGAGACAGGCCTGAGCCTACTCACCAACTTGACCTTGGGCAAGTTATTTAATCTCTCTCAGATTCAATTTTCTCATCTGTAAAATGAAGATAATAGAACATATCTCATCAGAAGATTAAAGTAGATAATGCATATAAGATGTTTGTCCCAGTCTCTGGCTTAAAGTAAACATTCAATAAATGTTGGCCACTACTACTACTATCATTTAATATTATTACTATGTGTAGTTTTTGGACTTGGCTTGAACAGTGATTCATGGAGGGATTTTTTTGTTGAAAATAAGTTTACATTTTCTGAGACTAACCATGTTTTGTTTGGTTTTCCTCAGGAGAGAATAGAATACTCCAAAACTTTCAAGGGAAAATATTTCAATTTTCTGGGTTATTTTTTCTCAATTTACTGTGTTTGGAAAATTTTCATGGTAAGTATATTGTTTTTAACTCTAAGAGTTGGGTAATTTTTCCCTGGGAATTGCAGAAAGAGAAGATGGATTTGATTGATACATTCGAGTTCAATCCCAGATTCAATGGAGTTGACAGAGAGTGACCTTTCATATCTCCAAGCCTCCCTTTTTTCCCCCTTCCCTTTTTAGAGGACCTAGAAATGGAGGTTGCTTTTTTCTTCTGTCAGAAATCATTAGGCCTTACATTATGAAACGTATGAGTTGATTTAAAAGTTTCTTATTTTACACTCTGCTTTTCATATTACCCATGAACACATGACTGTGTATAACCTCAACTTCTACTTTCACTTGAGACTAGAAGCCACTTGGAGGCGGGCACAGTGGCTCACACCTGTAATCCCAGGGGTTTAGGAGGCTGAGACAGGAGGATGGCGAGTTCAAAGCCGCCTCGCAATAGCGAGGTGCTAAGCAACTCAGTGAGACTCTGTCTCTAAATAAAATACAAAATAGGGCTGGGATTGTGGCTCAGTGGTAGAGCACCACTGAGTTCAGTCCCCCATACCAAAAAAAAAAAAAAAAAACAGAAGCCATTTGGGGCTGGGGATTTAACTCAGTGGCAGAACTCTTGCCTAGCACACACAAGGCCTTGAGTTCTGTCCTTGGCCCTAAAAAAAGAAGCCACTTACCCTTTTTAATAATTTGTAAATTAAATTTAATAATTTAAATTTATAAAAATTTAAATCTAAAATAAATTGTTTATTTCTGTAGATAAATTCATCTTCTGTGCTTATCACTGTTATTCTTTTATGATTCTCCCTGTTTGTTTTATTTCTCTGGTGCATTTTATGTACATTTATTTGTCTTTACTTCTGATTGATCTGTGGGTATTCATGGATTTCAATGTGACCGTAGAAAAGGCTGATTTGACTTTCTAGTTTGGTGACTCCTACTAGGGCTGTGTTTGCACAAAGAGGAGCTTTGTCAGCTTGTTAGTTAATTTTGATCAGTATAGATGAATGAGGGATTTGAACTTGATGGATCTAATGTTATAATAAATTGAAATCAGTAACACTCAGATGACATTTTAAAAAATTGATTCATTCAATGGGAAAAGATGAATAAAGGTAGCATGTTCGGTTAACTGAAGCACTAAAAGAATTTTTTCCGTGATGCAGTCTTTAGGAGAACATATCATTTATTAACAGGTTTTTTTTTTTTTGAGTATATATAATTGACCTACAATAAACTGAACCTATTTAAAGAAAATAGGTTAAGAACCTATTTAAGAAAATTCATTAAGTTTCTACATATATATGTACCTCTGCAAAAGCCATCACTACAATCCAAATAGAGAATATATTCATTCATATGCAAATTTCCCCCTGCCCCTTTGTAATGTGGAAGACCATACTCCCAGTTCCCAACTGATCTGCTTTCTGTCATTATAAATTTTTATTGTTTAGATTTTTATATAAATGTACTCCTGTGCATCTTCATTTTTATTCTATCTGGCTTTTTTTACTCCGCATTAATTGAAGTTTTGCCCATGTTATAATGTAATTTATTTCTTTTTATTGCTGAGTAGTATTCCGTTGTATGACTTTACCACAGTTTGTTTATCCATTCACCTCATAGTGGATATTTATTTCTAGTCAGGGATATTTCAAGTAAAGTTGGCTAAGAACATTTGTATACAAGTCTTTTGTCTAGACATATGCTCATTTTCCTCTCAGATAAACACAGGAGTAGAATGATTCATGTGGTAGATGCGTGCCAAACTCTTCTTCAAAGATTGTACCAATTTTGTTCCTACTTGCAATATATGAGAGTTTCAGTTGTTTTACACCCTCACCAACACTCCATCTGGTTGGTAATTTCAGACATTCTAATAGATTTGAGATCTTGAGTGCTGGTTTTAATTTACATTTCCCTAATGCCTAATGATGTTAAGCTTCTTTTCATGTGCTTATTTGCAAGCCTCTTTGGTGAAGTATCTGTTAGATCTTTTGCCAATTTTTTAGTTAGATAGTTTAATTTATTTTTATTAAGTTTTTAGTTTTTTTATATATTCTGGAAATCCTTTATCAAATGTACATTTTCAAAAATTTACAAATATTTTTGTCCTAATCAGAGGCTTGATTTTTTATTCCCTTAGTGGTACCCACCAACCTACCTTTCTTTCTTCCTTTTCCTACTATAGATTGTGCTTTTGGTATTGTATCTAAGAAATATTTGCCTAGGGGCTGGGGTGGTGGCTCAGTGGTAGAGTGCTTGCCTAGGATGCGTAAGGCACTGGGTTTGGTTCTCAGCACCATGTATCAATAAATAAAGAAAAATAAAGGTCCATTGACAACTAAAAAATATTTTTTTAAAAAAAAAGAAATATTTGCCTAATTCAGGATCACAAAGATATTTTTCATGCTTTTTTAGAAATTTTAATATTTTTACATTCTGGTCCATAATCCATCTTGAGTTAATTTTTGAAGTATTGAGGTATGAATCTAAGTTCATTATTTTGCATATAGATTTCTAGTTATTCTAGCACAATTTGTTGAAAAGATTATTGTTTGTACATTCAGTTGCCTATGCAATCTTGTCAAAAACAAATTGAGCATATATATATGGGTCTATTTTTATGCTCTCTGTTATTTTCTGTTGGTATAGTTGCCTTTATCTGTCCCACATTGTCTTGATCACTGCTTTATAATAAGCCTGAAGTCAGATGATATAAGTTCTCCAACTTTGCTCTTTTTTCAGATTTGTTTTAGCTATTCTATGTCCTTTGCATTTCCATACAAATTTTAGAATCAGCTTATTCTTACCAAAAAAATGCCTGCTGAAATTTGTATCAGGATTTGTTGAATCTATAGATCAGTTTAAGAGAAGTGACATCTTAACAATATTGAGTCTTCCAATTCATGCACACGTAAGGCTTCGTGTATTTAGATCTTTTTTTGTTTCTCTCAGCAGTGTTCTGTGGGTCTTTTACATCTTCTGTCAGGTTTCTCTGAGTATCTGATATTTTTTATGCTATAGTAAATTGATTGTTTTTATCATTTGAATTTGATTATTACTAGTATGTAGATATGACTCAGTCTTATATATTGATCTGATATTCTGCAACCTTACTAACGTTCCATGTTGTTTCTAGTTTTTTTCGTAGATTTCATAGATTTTTCTGCATAAACAATCAGGACTCTTCTTCCTCTGTTATGTGAGTGTCTCCATTTCCTTTCTCTCCCCACTTCCTCTTCTCTTTCCCTTTTCTTTATCTCGTCCTCATTTTCTCTTCACTGTCCCTCCACTCACTCTCTCCATTTCCTCCCCTTCTCTTTTACTTCCCGTTTCCTTTTCTGTCTTCTCCTTGCCTATCTTTTTTTCCACTTGCTCCTCCTTCTGTACCTCCTCCAGCCTTATTGCACTGACCAAAACCTCTAGTACAGAGTTGAACAGAGGTTGTAAGAGTAGTTGGGACAAGGGACAACTAACATCATTGTCCCTTGTCCCTGATCATAGGAGGAAAGCATCCAGTCTTTCAGAATTGACTATGATGTTAGCTGTTGGTTTTCTCTTTATCAGGTTGAAGAATTCCTTCTGTTTGTGATTTGTTTTTTAGTGTTCTTAATCATGAAGCAGTGTTGGATTTTGTCAAATGCTTTTTCTGCATCTATAGAGATAATCCTATGATTTTTGTTTTTATATTAAATCAACTTTGCATTCCTAGAATAAATCTGACTTGGTCATGGTGAATTATCTTGTTTATATTTTGTGGGACTCAACTTGCTAAAATTTTGTTAGGAATTTTTGCATCTGTGTTTATGAGGGATATCAGACTCATTTTCTCATAATGTTTTTATTTTATTTTAGTCAAAATAATGCTGACCTTAGAGAATAAGCTGAGAAGTATTGCCTCCTCTCCTAATTAGAATAAAAGTTTGTATGGAATTTTATTATTTCTTCCTTAAATGTTTGTTAGACTTGACCAGTGACAACATCTGGACATAGAGTTTTCTTTGCAGGAAGATTTTCTTTAAAGACATAAATTTTATTTAGTTATCTATTTCTTCTTAAGTGAGATCTTGCAGTTTGTGTCTTTCAAGGAATTTGTCCATTATTATTGACATTGTCTGTTATTGGCGTATAATTGCTCATAATATTCTCTTATTATCCTTTTGGTAGCTATACAATGTATAACAATGTAGACCACCACCACCCCTTTTTGGTACCAGTGATTGAACCAGGGGTGCTTAACCACTGAGCCACATCCCCAGCCCTTTCTGTTTTTTATTCTTTGAGGCAGGGTCTCACTACATTGCTTAGAACCTTGCTAAGTTGGTGAGACTGGACTTGAACTTGGAATCTTCCTTCCTCAACCTCCTGAGCAGCTGGGATTACAGACATGCACCCATTGAGATGTCACCCCTTTTGTTCATTTATTATATAACAGTTTTATTGAGCTATAATCCACATACAATTTACCCATTTAGTGTACAATTCGGTGGCTCTTAGTATATTCACGGAGTTGTGCAGCCATCACCACAGTCCATTTTTGAACATCTTCATCAAATCAAAAAGAGATCTTATACTCATTAGTAGTTACTCACCATTTCTCCCCCAACTCCCACTCCCCCAGCCTTAAGCAGCCACTAATATACTTTGTCTCTAGGTTTTCCTGTATTGGACATTTCATATAAACAGATCCATGGAATTATGGTCTTATTGGCTTCTTTGACTTAGCAGAATGTTTTTAAAGTTCATCCATGTTATATCATCTTCATTCCCCTTTCTGACTGAATAGTCATTTTGTTTTTTGGATTTTTTTTCTGGCTGAATATGGTATTACCCCTTGTATGGATAACACCATATTTCATTCATCCATTTACTAGTTGATAGACATTTGAGTTGTTTCCACTTTGGACCACTATTGGTAATGCTGTTGTGAACATTCATAGGTAAGGTTTTTGGTGTTCATGTGTTTCCATTTCTCTTACGTACATATCTATGAATAGAATTGCTGTGTCACATGCTAACTATATGTTTAACCTTTTGAAGACCTGCAACTGTTTTACAAAATAGTGACACCAGTTTGCTTTCCTTCCAGCAGTATATAAGGGCTCCAATTTCTTCACATCCTCACCAACACTTGTTATTATCCACTTCATTGTAGCCATCCTAGTGGGTGTGAAGTGGTCTTATTCTGTGTCTTTCCTCCTTGGCCCTCCCCTTATCAGGCTAATAGAGGTTTATTGATGCATTTTCAAAGAACCATCTTTTGGGTTACTTAATTTTTCTGTATTATTTTTCTGCTTTATTTCATTGATGTCTGTTCTGCTCTTTGTTATTTTCTTTTGGTTTTTGGTCATCTCTTTCTAATTTCTTAAAGTGGAAGCTAAGATCATGGTTTAGAGACCTTTTCTCATAAAAATGCTTCATGGCTGTACATTTTTTGTTATGTATCAGTTTAATTGCATTTCACTAATTATGTATTCTTATTTTCATTCAGTTCAAAATGCTTTCTAATGTCCCTTTTGATTTCTTCTCTCAGGTTATTTAAAAGTATGTTAAAGTATCTGGGGATCTTTCAAATTACATTCTCTAATTGATTTCTGATTTAATCTCACATGGTCTAAGAACATTTTGTATGATTTAAATAGTTTAAAATTTATCAAGGCTTTTTTTATGTCTCAGAATATAGTCAACTGAGCTCAGCATGGTAAACATTCTGTGTGCACTTGAGTAGAATGTATATTCTGCTCTTGTTGGCTAGCAAGGTCTATAAATGCCAGGTCAGGGTGATTGATAGTATTTTTCAAGTTGTCTGTATTCTTACTGATACTCTGTTTTATCAATTATTATGAGAACAATTCCAGCTATTTTGGTTCTGTTTTTCTTTTTTTATTTCTATCAGTTTTTGCTTCGTGTATTTCAAGTTTTATTATTGGATAGGATGCTTAATGTATCCTTTGTTGACAAAATGATCCTTTTATCAGTATGAAATGACCCTTCTAAGACCTGGCAATATTTTTACTATGAAATCTACTTTATCTGATATTATATAGATATCCTATCTTTCTTCTTGATTCATGTTAGCATAGTATATCTTTTTTCCATCCTTTTATTTTTAACCTATTTATATCTTCATATTTAAAGAGGGTTTCTCATAGGCAACATATGCATTAGTTGGGTCTTGCTGTTTTTATCCAGCCTGTCAGTCTCTGCTAAACAATCTCTTGGCATGTTTAAACCAGGGATTAGCAATCTATAGCCCACAGTCAAAACCCAACTACCGCTTGCTTTTGTAAATAAGGCTTTATTGGAGCACAGCCAAGCCCATTCATTTATGTATTGTCTGTGACTGTCACACTACAGTGGCTGGGTTTGCTGACCCATGATTTAGACTATTTACATTTAATGTGATTATTGAAATGGTTAGATTTAAAACTACCATGTTGCTATGTGTTTTTCATTTGTCCCATCTGTTTTTCTCCCCCTTTTTCTTTTTTAAACTGCCACTTTTATGATTATTTTTCATGATTCCATTTAATCTCCTTTGTTAGCTTGTTATAACTCTTTTTTTGTTATTTTAGTCTTTGCTCTTAGAGCATTCAGAAAATAACCACAGGGAATGAGAATTTCTTGATTTTCTCACTGTGATTTTATCTATCATAATGTTACCTTTCTGGCTTCCAATAAATTGAGGTATATATGCAATAACTTTATTCTCCTTGACTCTGTAGAAAATAAACATGGAATAGATAAAGACTTTTATTTGCCCATGAGTAGCCAAAATAGATTTCCTATACATGGTTTAAATTAAGAGTAGAATTATGTTTTTTAGAAACATTGACCTATAAGATATGTAATAGTGATTAATTCATCATCTTTTTTGGTTTTAACCCAGGGGTTTAACCCAGGGGTGCTTTACCCAGCTCATCATCTTAAATCATTTTTTAAAATAGTTATTATTAAGATGCCTTAATAGCTGCGTGCCGTGGCACACACATGTAATCACAGCTGCTCCAGAGGCTGAGGCCAGATGATTGCAAGTTCAAAGCCAGCCTCACCAACTTAACAAGGCCTTAAGCAACTTAGTGACACTCTGTCTGAAAATATAAAATAAAAAGAGCTGGGGATGTGGCTCAGTGGTTGAGAGCCCCTGGGTTCAATCCCTGGTACCAAAAAAAAAAAAGCTCTAATGCAAAAGTTTGTGTCTCTGCAGGCAACCATCAACATTGTTTTTGATCGAGTTGGGAAAACTGATCCTGTCACAAGGGGCATCGAGATCACTGTGAATTACCTGGGAATTCAGTTTGATGTAAGAGTTATGTCAAGATCTTGGTCTGTTAGGTTTCTTTATGCTTTATCTGCTTTAACTTAACATTATTAAGATCCTAATGTTCATACTTTAGATACTTCTATTTTTGTTCTTCCCGCTGTGCTTTATATAGGTTGGCATATTCACATGGCATATTTATAAAAGGCTAAAGGCACTCTTTCTTAATGGGAAAACCATAAGTAATAACTGGTACTACATTATTGTTATCATGGATGCTGATTATTTCTACAGTTCCTCCTCTGCTTCTCTATAGCCAGTTATAACTTTGCCAGTTTCTCCTCACCAAGTATTCAGGTCCTTTTCTCTGTGATACTTGATGAACTCTTGAAACACACAACTCACTTTTGATTTCCCTGGTAGAACACTAACTACTCATTAGTGTTTCATGTTAATATTCAAGTGATTTCTGCTATAAAAAATTAATTAATGTGGACCTTGGACTAAACATAGTAACTATTACCTGTGCATAGTTTTTGTTTTTATAATTTTTTTGTAGTTGTACATGGACAGAATGCCTTTATTTTATTTGTATATTTTTATGTGGTGCTAAGGATCGAACCCAGCACCTCCCATGCTAGGCAAAGCACTCTGCCACTGAGTTCAATTCCCGGTACCAAAAGAAAAAAAGCATAGCTGAGATTGCCTCTATATACTCTTTTATTTTAAAAAGATTCTTTGAAGTTTTGTTTGATCAGAGAACTATCATTCATAGATATTAAAAATAAACCAGCTCCTGTTCATTTCCTTTTAATTCCTTCACTTAAGGAATCATTAGCTCTGTGGAGTTTCTTTTTTCTGATTTATAAGTGTTATTTTTTAATTTATTTTTAAATATTTTTAGTTGTAGATAAACACAATACTTTTATTTATTTTTTTTTATGTGGTGCTGAGGATTGAACCCAGTGAGTCACACATGCTGGGCAAGCGAGGTAGCACTGAGCTTAACCCCAGCCAGTTATTTTTATAACTTTTTGTACTTGCTTGCTTCTCTCCTTAAGATTTGATTTGGTCCACTAGTTTAGATAACCACTGCAGTCTCCCCATAAGTGTTTTACTTAACACTTCTTTACTTTCTTCCTTCCCTTTTAAAAGAAGGGGGTTGGAGGTCAGGGCCTAATGAAGTTCTCTGTCACAATCATATAAGTGATCAAAATACATCTTAAGCCGGGCGCGGTGGCTCACGCTTGTAATCCCAGCACTTTGGGAGGCTGAGACAGGAGAATCTCAAGTTCAAAGCCAGCCTCAGCAACGGCAAGGCGCTAAGCAACTCAATGAGACCCTGTCTCTACATAAAACACAAAATAGGGCTGCGGATGTGGCTCAGTGGTCGAGTACCCATGAGTTCAATCCCTGGTACCAAAAAAAAAAAATCTTAGTTCTTAACATCTAAACAGAGATTCAACATTTTTTTTCCTCCTGTTATGGTGGCAGGTGAAATTCTGGTCCCAACACATCTCTTTCATTCTGGTTGGAATAATCATTGTCACATCCATCAGAGGATTGCTAATCACTCTTACCAAGGTATGTTGTATCACAATGTCAAAAAGTACTTATTTAATTGTGGCATCATAAAATAATGCTACCTAATTAAGATTTCTGCCTTCTGAAATCTTAATATAAATTGCTATATAAGTTGATAATATATGACATCATATACCAATTGCAGGTAAGTCCCAAAGATAATAGAATGACTTAAGAGTGAGTCTGTTCACTTATATATCACTGTTATCAATAATGGAACTTAGCACATGGTAGATATTCAACAGATATTTGGAATAAATAAATGAAATATTTGAGATTAGAATAATTGTGAGAATCATTTGTAAAGAAGATAAGGAAGTAGGAAAGGAGAATGTTCAGCTATTTCCTGGTCAACATAGGAAGACTTCATGGAAAAAAAGAGGAATCCTCTTTGATAGAATATGTAGGGATTTCACTATCCTACTATGAGAGCAGTTTCAATGAATGAAGAGAAGAGGTTGGGACAGGAAAGGATCTCCAGGCATCTAGCATAATTTTGGAAAGAGCTCTGGAACCTATTAATAATTGAAAATGTCTGTTTTAATGTTTTGTAGGGATATTAAGGTCATATGCATCACAGAGTTTCTAAAGTTTGACAGCATAGGAATCCTCTCAAATATCACTCAAAACCAACTTACCTCAAAGGGAAAACTTAAATTTTTAAGTAGTCTTTGTTTAAGCCTCTCCTTTGTTGCCCTAATCATCTGAATTGTTCTGTATAGGATTGGCATGAAGAGACACTTATTAAAGGTTAACCACATTACTTAAGTAGTTCATAACAGGAATCTAGCGATACTGTATTAAGTTCATCTTTCCTCCCTTTCTTGACAGTTCTTTTATGCCATATCCAGCAGTAAATCCTCCAATGTCATTGTCCTGCTATTAGCACAGATAATGGTAAGTATAATGAACAAGTTTTATGGTTATAGCTGTAAAATACCAGCAATGTGTTTTAACAGTTTCTTCTGACCTGCCCCTCACTACGTTCAAAGTGATTTCTGGATTAATTGGTCTGATTTTCCAGGGAATGTACTTTGTCTCCTCTGTGCTCCTGATCCGAATGAGTATGCCTCTGCAATACCGCACAATAATCACTGAAGTCCTTGGAGAGCTGCAATTCAACTTCTATCACCGTTGGTTTGATGTGATCTTCCTGGTCAGCGCTCTTTCCAGCATACTATTCCTCTATTTGGCTCACAAACAGGCACCAGAGAAGCATATGACACCTTGAACTCGTGCTTACTAAAGACTCGAGAAGCCAGTGGTTACAGTTTTCTAAGAGGAAAAACAATGAAAGGGACCAGCACCTAATATTTTTTAAACAAACAAAATGCCGTGGTAGCCTATTTCTATCTCCAGCACATGCCTTCCTCCTCAGATGATACTGTGATCATAAGTAGCATGGGCTAAAACACAAGGAGGAGTCCTCATCCTGGGCAGATTTGAAGCTGGTGAAAAGTGGGAAGGGGAAAAGAGGGAGAACGAGAATACACTGGAAATATGGGGCAAGAGATGTCTATGACAGCTGGGCCAAACATAGGATTTTTGTTTCAAGTCAAGGTTCACATGGAGAAGGTTTCCCTTGAGATTGTCATTAAAATCAAAGATTTTAACATTTTGGCCTAAGGTTCACTTTATCAGTCATAGGTTGGTATTGTGTGATCTAATGTGAGTTAACATCTCTCCCTCCTCGCCCAACCCCTGCCCTATTAAAATAACCAAGAGTTTATCTGTTTTCTGGAAAAGACAGTAGACAACTGAACTAGATTCTACTAAAAGAGACTTCCGGTTATGTTTTCTTGATTTCCTTTAAAGTTAGTATTAAGAGTGAGCTGGGAGCCAGGCGTGGTGGTGCACTCCTGTAATCCCAGCACTTTGGGAGGCTTAGACAGGAGAATCGCGAGTTCAAAGCCAGCCTCAGCAATGGCAAGGCGCTAAGCAACTCAGTGAGACCATGTCTCTACATAAAACACAAAATAGGGCTGGGAATGTGGCTCAGTGGTGGAGTGTACCCCTGAGTTCAGTCCCTAGAACCAAAAAAAAAAAAAAAAAAGTGAGCCAGGCATAGTGGCCCATGCCTCTAATCCAGCGGTTTGGGAGGCTTAGAAGGATCACCACTTCAAAGCCAGCCTCAGAAACTTAGCAAGGTGCTGAGCAACTCAGTGAGGCCCAGTCTCTAAATAAAATACAAAAGAGCTGGGGACATGACTCAGTGGTTGAGTGCCCCTGAGTCAATCACCAGCACACACAAAAAAGTGAATACCATATATTTAATTCAGGAATGATACATCCCATGTTTTCCTTCCATTTGCCCCTCATGCTTTGAGACAAAACAATGAACTGCAGTAAGTCACTTTCATATCCTGGGACTCAAGTTCTTCAAAAGGTAGGCCTCGGAAAAATTTTTAGAATACTCAAAGTGCATCTTAAGACAATTATGTTATCACCTTTTATTACTAAGGTCTTATTCTATATTTTATCATGTTTGGGGTTTTTAGAAGATTAAAGCATAAAGTTTATTCAAAACAAAAGCACTATTAAGGTTAAACCAGCTAATAGGAAGTTTCAAGCATACTCAAAAGGCATTTTAATAGTATTTATTCCAGCAACCAAAACATTGCTATAAAAGCATAATTTTAATCAGATCTACTCATTTTATTTAGCAATTCTCACATATATAGATTTATGAGTTATTTTTGGTGTTCGGGGAGCCTATAGAAGTAAGAGAATCATTAGAGAAATGGAGTTAGGTTGAAGCTTGGAGAAGATCACATAAAAATGATCCAACTCCTGCCTTAGATCTTCCTAAGTTAACCAAAATAAGCCATCTGCAATAGCAGCTCCCAAGACAAATGACAAGAGAAGACAATCACACACGTTGAGTGGTTTCCAGAGGAGTTCTTCTCTACCAGAGATAGTAAATGGATGGCAGCTCATATTTTGAGAAAGTAGTTTCTGGATGCTTAGTAGTAATCCTATCAGCCAAAGTGATCATTTCTTGCTTCACATCTCTGTATCTTCAGAATTAGAAGAAGAATGTGAGGCTGTACTGTTGGCCTGTGCAAAAGAAAACAAAGGATTTACAAAATGGTAGACTCTGAATATCAGGAAAAGGAAGGTCTATTCTAGAGTTGAGTCATATAACTCAGGAGTAAAGTCACTTGTATAAGACAGGTGATCTGAATTCTTCACTTGGCTTTGTTTCCAACTTGCTATTTGACACATTAACAAATTTCTTAATGTCGTATTTCTCTTCTATAACCTATAACACTAGCATAGAACTATAATTGAACACCTATAGAGGAATTGTTAAGACAACTAAAATACTTTTTGTTAAGCTTTCCAGAATATAAGGTCAGTGTTTAGTGGTATAAATAACAAATACTCAATTTAATGAGCGCAAAATAAGCAGAATAGAAAAAATACTAAATTCAACTTTTTTACTTTATTAAAATACTGAGTTTATTTCACATACGTATTTTTGTCTCCCCACCATTTCCATGTCTAACCACCACTACTACTATGTCATATCATAACATCCCATACATACTTACAAACCAAGCAAAGGGTGGAGTTCCATCTTTAGAAACTAAACAGGCATTTTGGACAACACATTTTTTGGCAATGAAACCTGGACAGCATTTATCAAACACAGTAGGGAAAGTTCTCACTTTGCATTATAAAAAGGACAGCCAGATATCAATTGTTACAGAAATGAAACAAGATGGGAATTTTTTTAAAACTTTTAGTTGTAGATGGACTTTATGTGGTACTGGGAATTTTTTTTTTTAATTTTTAGTTGTAGATAGACCTTTTTTATTGATATGTGTGCTGAGAATCGAACCCAGTGCCTCACACATGCTAGGCAAGCACTATACTACTGAGCTACAACCCCAGCCCTGAAGACAGAAATTTTTAACAAACTAAACTATTTTCTTAGAGACTTCCGCCACTGCCAGAGATCTTGAACAGCCTCCTGGTCAGTCATCCAGAAGCAATTCTTAGCGTAATTGATAAACTTGCTTCCACTTTGGAAAGAGAACCACCTTTTTCTATACTTGCTTGCATTTTTGCTTTAATGTCTTCTAGAATTAGGTCCTTTGGTGTTTTAGGAGTTTATTCCTGTTTTTTTGAAAGATTCTTGACCCTTCGATCTTGGTGTCAGTGGTTTTGAGTCTTTTCCATTCTGGTTTGATTTTTGTGCATTTTGGGCTGGGTCTATCTTGTACAGATTTCTTCACTGGAGCCTTTCAGTTTCCTCATCAAAATCATCATCAGCTGCAGCAGCAGCAAGCTTTAATTTTTTTCTGGGGAACCTTGCTACCACCTCAAGGGGCAAATTGCTTTCCAGATGCACTTAAGAGTTTTACATCTTCCTCCTCTATCTTCTGACTCTACATCTTCCTCCACAGCTACTTAGTGCTGCCCACTAATGCACAGGCCCTGAACCACACTTCAACCCTAAGACCACAGGTGGTATGATTTCAAAACCCCCAAGGGAAACCATTGGCTGTACAGACATTTCCAATGTTGCCAGTGTTACTTTAATTGGACTGCCTTCATAATTCATTGCCTCTACTTCAACAATGTGCAATTCATCCTTTCCACCAGCCCCTAAACTGACTGTTCTTAACAATAACTGGTGCTCATTTTCATCATTATCCACCTTAAGTGATAATCTTTGTCAGCCTTTAGCTCACAACCAAAAAGATAGTTCTGGGGCCTCAGGGGGCTCATGTCCATAACCATCAAATCTTCCACAGGGTGGTAGCATACACTTAAGTGAGAGAAAAGATGGACAGATAATAGACTGCTGCCCTAGAGAAGAACACGCAGACAGAATCAAGCCATTTGAATTCAACTTTTAGAGTCCTAACTGCCATAAATTTATTTGATGAACATAATCAATTCACTTTGGGACCTCAAATATACCTATGGAAAAAAAATGGAGGGCTGAGGTTGTGGCTTAGTGGCAGAGCACTGGTCTAGCACATGTGAGGCACTGGGTTCAATCCTCAACACCACATAAAAAAATAGTTATGTCCATCTACAACTAAAAGAACATTTGGAAAGAAAAGAAAATGAATATACCTAATCCAGGTGTATACAGAATGATGCTTAATCTTGCCTAGTAATAAAGTTATAACACCTGCCAGTTATTTTTTAAAAACTGTCCCTGGGGCTGGGGTTGTGGCTCAGCAATAGAGTGCTTGCCTAACATGTGTGAGGCCCTGGGTTTGATTCTCAGCACCATATATAAATCAGTGAAATAAAGGTCCATCAGCAAATAAAAAATATTTTTTAAGAAAACTGTCCCTAACATTTTTATATTACTGTGATAATATAATATAAAAATATAACATTTTTATATTATTTAAAGCATTTTAATAGCCTTAATAGTATAATTCTGGTAACAATTCTAGAAATTATCCCTTTTTAATAGATAGGGAAACTGAGGTATCAAGCAAATAAATTCATTTACCCAAGACCAATAAGAGAGAGAACCAGAATTCGGGGGCTGGGGATATAGCTCAGTTGGTAGAATGCTTGCCTTGCATGCACAATGCCCTGGGTTCAATCCCCAGCACCACAAAAGAAAACAACAGAACCAGACTTTGTAGTAGATAATCTGATTCAGGTTCTTCTGGTGGTTTCCATTATAATTCTGATAAACTTATTTCTTGATTATCAACTCTAGAGAATAGCTGTCAGTGGTATGCCATGACGATAAGGAACTTGAGCCAGGCACGGTGGCTCAAGCCTGTAATCCCAGCACTTCGGGAGTCTGAGACAGGAGAATTGTGAGTTCAAAGCCAGCCTTAGCAATGGTGAGGTGCTAAGCAACTCTGTGAGACCCTGTCTCTAAATAAAACACACACAAAAAAAACTGGGCTAGGGATGTGGCTCAGTGGTTAAGTACCCTTGAGTTCAATCCCTGGTACCAAAAAAAAAAAGAAAGAAAGAAAAGAAGGAACTTTTTCTTATATGCTTCCTCTTCTACAGTAACTTCATTTGTTATCTTTACCAGATTTTCTAAAACATTAGAATATAAACAGACATGAAGTGAACTTATTAGAGACTGTAAGACAAATCGTCACATAAATGAAATCTATCAGCACTCACTCGTTCTTTGGCCATGTGTGAGTCATGCTCTGACTCTGCCAGTATTTCTTCTTTGGAATCAGGGCAGGCAGCCAGTGGATCAGCCATGGAGGAAACAATAGGAATTTTCTTAGCTTGGAAGTAATCATAGGCCTTCTTTCCACAGACCAAGAGTGTGACATTCTTCCCACTGCTCTGGATTCTGTCCACAACCTTCTCATAGGGTTCATCCAACACATTCACCCCATTCACCTCAATGATGATGTCTTCATCCTGCAGCCCCGCCACATCAGCAGGGCCGCCCTTCTGTATCTGTGAGCAGAGGTTCTGAGTTATCGATTCTAAGCATGGATAAGAGTATGTTAGACCAGCTTTTTTTCCAGAGTTTGAGAATTTATTCTTAACCATGTTATTTCTCCTAGAGGTACAGAAGCTAATGGTTCTTAATGCTTTTCTATTTCTGGAAGCTATGACTCCTATACTCAAATGAGTTTTGTTACCAACTGGTTGAAAATTATGTTTTCTGTGCTGAAAGTATTAGATCCCATACATCCCCCTTCTTCATTCCCAGCTTGAGAGCTGCAAGAATGATAATCTGTCAGTCCTATAAGGGAAGGGCATTGTGCCAAATGCACAGGAGCAAACAAGTGTCACTCCCAGTAAGGGTTGACAGTGTCAACTAGTCTTGTCAACTCACTGATTTGAAAGTGTCTAGAGAGAAAATTAGGTGGAACAGATATTTGGGAAGCAAAAAACGTGAGCTTATGGTATAACTTTCTTAAAGGATTCAGGACTGTGAAAGTATCTGAACCCAAGTGAGATAAAAGTCTTCAGTGTACCTTTTTGTTTCCTCCTTTTTTTGTGTGTGGGGGTGCAGGGGCAGGGATTGAACCCAGGGGTGCTTAACCACTGAGCCACATCCCTAACTTTTATTTAATATGAGATAGGGTCTTACTAAGTTGCTTAGGGCCTTGCTAAGTTGCCGAGGCTGGCCATGAACTTGCAATCCTGCCTCAGCCTCCTGAGCTACTGGGATTACAGGCATGAGCCATCGCACCTAGGGAGTGCAACCTTTTTTTTTTTTTTTTGGTACCGGGGATTGAACTCAGGGGCACTCGACCACTGAGCCACATCCCCAGCCCTACTTTGTGTTTTATGTAGAGACAGGGTCTCACTGAGTTGCTTAGTGCCTCGCCGTCCCTAAGTGCTAGGATTACAGGCTTGAGCCACCACGCCCGGCTGGGAGTGAAACCTTTTTAGTAACCATCAATGGGAGGGAAGAAGCTAAGATTTTTCTAATTATAGCAATGTTCACTGGACTGCTGGAACCAGATTACCATACCTCTTTGATGAATGAGCCTGGCAGACCCCGAATTGCATTTAAGTGAAAACCATAGCCATTTTCATCTTTAATCAGCCTGCAGAGTTTAGGCCTATGATCTGCTACTTCCTCTGTAGTATCTGGACTTGCGACTTCCAGAGGAGCAGGAATAGAAGCTGGAGCCTCTTTGACAGAACCATTAGATATCTCTTGACTTTGATAGTAGAAAAATGGAGAAAAATGAGCCTTTTGAACATAAAGAGAAAAAATAGTCAAGTATGAATAGTTATACATCAGTAAATGTGCTTGTTTTATTTATAAGGTACCATACATGTACCACTTCTGGATCAATCTGATTATAAGCTATAAAATTGTTCTAGTACCCCAACCAGGAAAAGTATAAAGGAAGATTGAGCTTGGTTGTGGAATAATATGTATAAACATATGCAGACATGTATATAAAATAAAAGCAGTATAGAATTCTGTACAAGGATCCAAAAGGTACCTGGGACACAGTTTAGTGGTAGAACACTTGCCTGGCATGCACAGGGCCCTGGATTTGCTGTCCAGCACCACAAAAAAAAAAAGAATTGCTAGTTTCTTCAGACACCATGACACTGAGCCAGTCACTGAACAAACCATACACAATTCCCTTCTGGGGACCAGCCAAATATCTCATGTAGTTAGGTTTTTTCTAAGTTTTTCAGTAAAATGGGCATTAGAACTCCTCAAACATGTTAAAGTAAAACACAAGATACTATTTTTATTACTACTCAAACATCAGAAAAGACCAACCTGTACACACAGTAATAATTGGGGGAAGGTAGTCATATAATGAACAAATGTTAATCTCAACCCTTTGCAATATGCCGCCCTCTTCTGGTGCTGTGTTCTGTTGTATTCATTGTACCATTTATGGTTCTGACTGTTATTAGCTGACACTTCTGTTATGCTGCACTCCCTTTTTTTTTTTTTTTTTTTAATTTAGCGTCAGGGTCTTGCTGAGTTGCTTTGGGCCTCACTGATTTGCTGAGGCTGGCTTTGAATTGGTGATGCTCCCGCTTCAGCCTCCTGAGCTGCTGGGATTATAGACATGTGCCACTGCACCCAGCACTTCCTACCATCTTTAAATACTTGTAATCCATCAAAACTACCAGACTACATATGTGAAGAAAGCAGTATTGATCTTAAGTACAGAAGCACAAGCAGGAAACATGACTGATTTTTTTGAAAGAATTAAGAGCTTAGTTGGCTGGGCATTTTAGTTGAGGTAAGGCAGGCTGATGGGAGTATAGTATGAACCTGGATCAGCCATTACATTGCTGCCTGCAAGTGTCCAAGACGTGTTAGGCAATGGATAGGAAGTCAGCCAGCTGAAGGTGAGTACAGTGTGTGCTCCACCCCAAATCACACTGCAGCTGCCTGACTAAAATTAGACTTTTGGTCCTCTGGTTTTCCATTTGTCTTACCACTAAACTGCATCTCCTTCCTTTCTGAGTGCTACCAGCAAAGAACTTCCTAGTTGCCCAATTCAACTAACCATAGACCTTTCAGTGATATATTTGCAAATGTTTCACACTAAAAACTGTTTAAAATGTGGAAAATTATCAGAGTGACTCGTTATATACCAAAATACCTCTAGTAGCACTACCTGAACAAGCAAATCAACTATCACAATAGCAGTCCATCTTTGAGGAAATTACAGTAAACTTAAACACTTACATTTACATCATTCTGTAAGATTAAGAAGAGTTGAAAAGGACCAGATGGCAGAATCCCTAGAAGAGTAAGTGGCCAGCTAACTTCAGCTTGACTTTTAATAGTCACAAGGTGGTGGCTTCCAAAACCTCTTTTTTTTTTTTTTTTAAATATTTTTTTAGTTGTAGATGGACACATTATCTTTATTTATTTTTATGTGGTGCTGAGAATTGAACCCAGTGCCTCACGCATGCGAGGTAGGCGCTCTACCACTGAGCCACAATCCCAGCCCCCAAAACCTCTTATTACCTCTAATTACCAACTGGCCCTCTTAAGGTAGGCTTCTTCTCAGAATGACACATACTATTGGCTTAACCTAAATATTAACTCATTCAAACTTCTAACATCCCTTCACAGTAACTACCCCCATCTTATAACTAAAGAAACTGAGACATGAAGGAGATAACTTGTCCAAGGAACTATAGTTCCAAGGGTGGTCTGATCTAGTCAGTATAATAAGGTAATTATCTCCAGAAGCCAAGTGTCAATTAATATCTTTGGTGGGGCGGTTGTTTTGCAGTGTTTGGGATTAACAGGACCTCGTGCATGCTAGACAAGCACTTTAATGTAACCACCTTACAGTTTTCTTGGAGTGTCACTAAAGCAGATCTCACCATTTCAGTTCATACAATATACTTTTAAGTTGGAATATTAATTATGCTTTCCTGCCAGTTAATTATCCATCACTGCTTTAAGTCCTTTAAATGTTTTCTGTATTTCATTCCAAATTTGCTAAACTCAGATAGAACAAGTAGCGTGCCATTGGAAACTTCTGTTCACATTGACATTGCTCCAATATCAAGTATTTTTGGTATGGTTGTTTAACTAATTACTCATTAACATTTCTGTCATTCAATCTATTCTTTGATCTTTTTTTTAAAATATTTTTTTTAGTTGTTGATGGATCTTTATTTTATTCATTTATTATTTGTATGTGGTGCTGAGGATTGAACCCAGGGCCTCACGCATGCTAGGCAAGTGCTCTTCCACTGAGCTACAGCCCCAGCCCCTATTCTTTGATCTTGTTTACAAAAATTTCTTGAAATGTTTAATCAATGTTTCAAGGAGGAGTGAATTGAGTCCAAGAATTTGGATTCAAATACTGGCTTCAGTCTTAGCTGGGTGACTTTAGCAAATCATTTAGTCTCTCTAAGCTTCAATTTCCTAATATATAAAAAGGGGCTAATACCACCATTCATTATATGGTGGTATTATCTGTATCATTTATGTGCCCTTCAATGCCTCTGTTTGTTGTCTATCACATAAGAATAAAAACCGTTTTTCTTATTCATCTTTATGACCAACCTCTAGCAAAGCAGGTGGTACTTGAGCACCCAGATGTCTATTAAATTAGCCTGGACCTTAATTCTTGTGATAAAATAAATGTCATAAAACCTTAAAACATGCAAACCCTGTTAGAATGATAGTTGTTAAAGGAGAAGTAAGATTAATTTAGTACAACTTGGTGCTGTTAAATCTGTTCCAAACTGTTTAATAATCTTTTCTGGACTTTTACATAAGATAGATGAAACTTAAAATGCAATTGTTTTCTGTTTGGGGAAGTTAAGTCTGCATCTGTCTATCTCCAAGTTTATGTTCTCCATAGATTATCTCAGATTGGCAAGAGTAGTTCTATAGTTTATTCACAAATTCTCTCAAAATTTTAAGTCCAAAGACTTAAAACCCATTTAGTAATCCCTAAGCATTTTCATATCAGTACCAATTTGAGCCTCAATTTAGCCTTAGTGATGACTGTCATCTCCTTTCAGTTTGAAGAATATAAATAACTCAGCCCAAAGTTTGAGAGCATGAGTGAATGGACCCAATCTTCATGAATATGTGACCTTGTGTAACTTACCATTCTGTATATGTTAGCTGTCTCTTTGTCTACCACCAACAGTGAAGTCTGATCTCCACCCTTTTTAATCATTTCCACCACAGTGTCGTGATCGAGGTTTTCCACAGACTTGCCATTGACAGCAACTACCAGGTCATTGTTCTTCAAGCCAGCTGCCTCTGCTGGACTTCCAGAATCTATATCCTTGATGATCTGACCTACCCCCCCAAAAAAGATAAAATTATCAGAAAAGCCTCTAAAAAAAACTAGGAGTCCAAGACCCTGATAAAATAAAAAATAAATTTTTAAAAAAAGGAAAACTGATGAAATATAAGGTATGCTGAATACAACTACTGTCCCTCCCACTGCATCCTGGGAGGCCTGTAAGCACCCTACCTAGGCTCATTTCCTGCTTAGAACACTAAAAGAACAAACTCAGCTATTAACAAGGAAAGTGTCTTAATGACTAAAAATCATGTTAATAACAAGATTAACATTTGATCTTGAAAGAATAGCAGGCTAAACATGAAGCATCTACAAGTTCTCAGGAAGTCAGTGGTCATACTTGTATCCATAAATCTTATACAGAAGTTCAGCCATAAAAAGGGAAAGGGAAGAATTAAAAAAAAAAAAGATTCAGACCTTTGATAACCCATGCTGACATTTTAAGAGCAATCAGGTGTGTTCAAGTAAGAATGTATCTGTGTGTACATGCCTTGGCTTTTTCTTCTGACTTCAACTATCTTCACCAGATTCCTCCAGACCTCACTTTTTTTTGTCCCTCACACTATTTTTATCAAGTTCCAGTTTCACTTTTCCATATCTCCAATAACTATCTCATAGATCCTTCAAATATGATATATTCAGTCAAAAATCATCTCTGCCCATTCCCCATCTCCAAACCCCTCTTCAGTCACCTGTTAGTGGAGCAACATCCCCCCAGTCACCAACACATGTCAACTGAGTCTTCCTCACCATCCACTCCCTACATCAAGCCAACTGCTAAGTCCTTCAATGGTACTCTAATATTTTATACATCATTCTTTAGTTGTTTCCTCCACCCTGAATACAGTTTATAATAGCCCCTGGTTCGAATTCTGCCTAGACTACAATAGTGCCTTACCAGCTGTTCTCTTCCCCAGTCCTTCCCTTCTCCAATACAGATCGGCCCTCAGATTCATTTTACACGTCTGACCAAGTCACTTCCCAATGCAAAAGAATGAGCTGAACCACAACTAACTATTTATTCAACTACATAATAGTTGATTAATTAATATAAACATAACAGTGAAAAGAAAATAGCAACTTCTGGGTGAATAACAGTTTGGACTGAACCTTCATTCTTTTACATAATCACCTTCCCTGAAAGGACCTTAGTTTTGTTAAGCAGAAAGAATCTTGGCTCTGTTTTGAGTCTCTGAACCTGACCCACACCTCTGCCTCCAACCTAACAGTGTGTTGGAGCTGCTGACACTGGTTCACAGAGCCAATTCTGTACAACACTGCCCAACTTTGTTTTCTGGGACATCACACTGATAGCTTGAAATCAGACAGTGAGGTATTTATACCACACACACACACACAATATGACAAATGCTAAAAATTAAGACATTTTTTCAGAGACCTAATTTATCAGTATATCACTGCCCAAATCCCAAAAGCTGCCACCACTTCTGCTATAGCGACTCTGGGATCCCACCATCAGGCCTCCCATGTGACATAGAAAGAACCAAGCTATGCCTCCCAGTTCTTGGCTGTTACCTCATGTACCTGGTGGACAGATGGGGTCCTAGTGGAACTCTATGGAGTTGGATTAGGAAGAATTGGCAGATTACACTGCTGGGTATTCTGCTCTTCTAGTGACTCACCTTTCTGTTCTGGGCCTGCCTTCAGATAGAATCCATAGCCATTGCTTCCCTTCTTCATCTCCACAACTCGGGGCTGATGAGGCAGGAGTTTCAAACTGGTTGTTTCCCTGTTAAATTGTATCTTCTGTTCACTATGACGCTTGTGAGTTTCTTTGTCCACAAGCAGGAACATGACATGGCTTCCTGACTTCCTCACCTACAACGACACACAAATGAAGAACAGCATCCATCTCCAAGAATCAGAAATTTACCTCTGAGAGGCATACAGTCTCTATTCAACAGAAAATATTGAACTCACAGCCTAAGTTTGAGCAGTTATGCTATTTTCTACAACATAATTTGCATTGATCTCTACTTCTGTAGTTGTTTTTCCCTTAGTTAAGTATGACATCACCAACACACATGCTAACTGAACTGGAAGCGAAACCTGGAATTCAGAAAACCCAGAAAGGCATGTAAGTGAAGGCCAGAACAGGAGTTTGGAAAAGAAAAGAAAGTAAGCATCCACTTTGAAAGATCATTCTACCAAGAGAAGAGAAAGTTGGTCAATTTTCAAAATTCCAGGTGACCTCAAAGGAAACCTCTGTTTTCCATGTGCCATGGACGTTTTACTCTATACAGTTTTCTCCCTTACCCATAGCTTCATTTATCTGTGGTTTGTTACCCACAGTCAACTACAGTCCAAAAATACTAAGTGAGCCGGGCGCGGTGGCGCACACCTGTAATCCCAGTACTTTGGGAGGCTCAGACAGGAGAATCACGAGTTCAAAGTCAGCCTCAGCAAAAATACTAAATGGAGAATTTCAGAAATATTTCTTAAGTTTTAGATTGCATACTCTTGTAAGTAGTATGATGAAATCTCATGCCATCCCACTGCACCCTACTCAGGATATAAATTATCCCTTTGTCCAACATATCTATACTGTATACACCATTCCCACTACCTGCCCATTAGTCATATAATAACCATCTGGAAATAGCAGATGGTCCTGAACCTTATATATACTATTTTTTTCCTATACATACATACTTATGATAAAGTTTAATTTATAAATTAAGCATAATGATTAATAAGTAATAAAAGTTATTTAAAACTTATGAGCTGGACACAGTGGCGCACGCCTGTAATCCCAGCTGCTCAAGAGGCTGAGGCAGGAGGATGGCGAGTTCAAAGCCAGCCTCAGCAAAAGCAAGGTGCTAAGCAACTCAGTGAGACCCCTCCTCTAAATAAAATATGAAAAAAGGCTGGGATATGGCTCAGTGGTTAAGTATCCCTGGGTTCAATCCCCGCTACCAAAAAAAAGTATGAATTGTGCTTCTGGAATTTTCTATTTAATATTTTCAGACTAAGGTTGACCAAAGGTGACAAACCACAGGAAGTAGAACTGTGCGTGAAGGGGTACTGTACAAATAAAATCGAAAAGATAAAATGTATGGTTCTTTAGACCTCTTAGGTGTGAAACTAGCAAAGGCTTTATTCCAAAACCCTATATTAACACTGCTTATGCCACTAGTGAGTCTATTCACCCTTAATACAAAAGCGGCAACTCAACTGTCTAGTTCCCCATCATAAACCTCCCTCAGACCCTACCACCTGTCTGCCATCACTACCAATGAGAGTAGAGTGAAAGGTTAAGAAAATATCCCTTTGGGTATACCTTTTCCACCACTTCCTCATGGCTGGCATTCTCCACATTCTCTCCATTTACTTCAATCAGGTGATCATCAGCCAGGACTCCAGCTTTCATAGCCACACCCTGCGGTGTGATATCAGTCATGTATACTCCTTTTTTACCTGGAAGACAGTGGAGAGTGAGCTCCACTACACAGAAAAACTAGAAGTCCTGTGGTAAAGGGTTTTCTCACAATGATGTGAAAGCAGAGCTTCAAACTTTAGAGCTCGCTCAAATAATCCTCAGCTTCTGATCTAGAATCAGTCATAGCTCCTAGCACAAAGATTGACACATTCATACTTAGCAGGTATTTGTTGATTTGAATAGAATTTATGAGCCCAACTAAATCTCAGGTGGCATTGGCCCCTTGAACCAGAAAATGCCAAACCATTCCCATGCTTCATTATCATATCATACTCTCTTTCTTTGCAGAATTTGTAGAATTAGAAGGCATCTGCTCTGTTTCTTCCTTCTTAAGTAGTACTATCACCAACCATTACATACTAACAGAGTCAACAAGGTCAGGAGGAAAGGAAAAGCATCTATGCATTTATATGTGGTAAGTTCTTTGAAGGTACTAATATTTCACAAATTAAAACTACACTGAATTCCCCTTCACTCCAGTCAGAATGACAATTATCAAGAATACAAGTAACAATAAATGTTGGCGAGGATGTGGGGAAAAGGCACACTCATACATTGCTGGTGGGACTGCAAATTGGTGCAACTACTCTGGAAAGCAGTGTGGAGATACCTCAGAAAACTTGGAATGGAACCATCATTTGACCAGTCATCCCACTCCTCAGCATATACCCAGAGGACTTAAATCAGCATACTATAGTGACATGGCCACATCAATGTTTACAGTAGCTCAATTCACAATAGCTAAGCTATGGAACCAACCCAGGTATCCTTCAACAGATGAATGAAGAAAATGTGGTGTACATATACACAATGAAACATTACTTAGCCATAAAAAAAGAATGAAATTATGGCATTTGCTGGCAAATGGATGGAACTAGAGACTATCGTGCTAAGTGAAATAAACCAATCCCAAAAATCAAAGGCCAAATGTTCTCTCTGATATGTGGATGCTAACACACAATGTAAGGGGGTGGGGGTACAAGTTTACTGGATTAGACAAAGGGGGCTGGGTTGTAGCTCAGTGGTAGAGTGCTTGCCTAGCATGCATGAGGCACTGGGTTCAATCCTCAGCACCACATAAAAATAATAAAATAAAGGTACTGTGTCCATCTACAACTAAAAAAATTTAAAAAGAATCAGACACAACTTTCCTATGTTCACATATGAATACATAACCAGTATAACTCCATATCATGTACAACCACAAGAATGGGAAGTTATACTTTATGTATATATAATATGTGAAAATATATTCTGTCATTTGTAACTAAAATGAACAAATAAAAATTTAAAATAAGTTTTTTAAAGGTACTAATATTTCCATCTAGGCAAAAAGTAGCTTTATATGACTAAATGAATAACATAAAGAATAACTTAAGCCAGGCGCGGTGGCTCAAGCCTGTAATCTCAGCACTTAGGGAGGCTGAGACGGGAGAATCGCGAGTTCAAAGCCAGCCTCAGCAATGGCGAGGCTCTAAGCAACTCAGTGAGACCCTGTCTCTACATAAAACACAAAATAGGGCTGGGGATGTGGCTCAGTGGTTGATTACCCCTGAGTTCAATCCCCAGTACCAAAAAAAAAAAGAATAACTTAAATCCTATTTCCTTAAACAGTTAACATTTCTCCTGTTACCTTTACATACCTATATGTTTGTCATGAAAACATTTTCTTCACAAAGCTAATAAATCACCATGTGCATTATTTGTACAAAAACCAAATGAATAGAGCTATCCTAGTTCCTCTGGTTCCGACCAACATCCCGGGGAACCCACTGCAGAACTCTAGCCCACTGAATACTGGTCAGTCTGGATCTCGAAATTATGGAAACAGGACTTCTAATGCTTCCTGATGGTCAGGGTTTCTCAAGTATGTAAGCTAGAGGTCAGGGACATATCTCAGAACAGCTGAGGCTGGGCCAAAGCTGAGGATATGATTTACATGTCCCCCCAGAGTGGAGGTTTTTGCAGAGTGCTCAGCTTTGGTTATGGTGTCTGATACATCAATAGTTGCTCAAGAATTTGCTGAATAAATGAATGACCACCTGGGTACTCCAACTGATGAAAGCTTCCTCTAAAGGTAGCTACAATAAAGAACCTCCTTTATCATGCCTCCCCTCCACCTTCACCCTGAGAGAGTTAGAAAATGATAAAGCAGCATCCGTCCACCAACCCTCTGGCATCACAGGGTCAGTCAACCTGACAAACACTGGGGAACAAGAGTGCCCAGTGTCCCAACCAATCCTCACTGCTATCCATGTGCTGATCCCTCACTGCACAATTGTGCCAGGCAAGAGAAAGTGCAAGAGGAGGAGGGGAGAAAGGGAAGTTGTTGTGGGACATCTACAACTGAAGACAGTCAAAAGAAGAAAAGTCATTAGCCAACAATAACATCTTTCTTCTGGAAGGCTGTTTTCCATGTCCTACCATCAAGCTCACCTTGAATAGTTTTCAGAGAGAAGCCATAGCTGTTCCCCTCTTTCACCAGGTAGCAGAGCCGTGGCTGGGTCCAAGTCTCCACTGCTCCATTCATCACAGGGGCCTGTTTCTTATCATTCGAACCCAGCTCCTTTGGGCTTTGACCCAACTCTTTCAAGTCTACCCGTTTTTTTATGGCTTTCTCATAGGAATTTCCATCCAGAACTAGTAAAGTCACCGAATTCCCACTTTTCCTGACGAGATCCACCACCTAGGAAGAAAAGGGGAGAGTAATAACTTTAATACCCCTCTCTCAACTGTACACACTGGCGCCTGTAATCCCAGCACTTTGGGAGGCTGAGACAGGAGAATCGCGAGTTCAAAGCCAGCCTCAGCAACAGTGAGGTACTAAGCAACTCAGTGAGACCCTGTCTCTACATAAAACACAAAATAGGGCTGGAGATGTGGCTCAGTGGTCGAGTGCCCCTGAGTTCAATCCTTGCTACCAGAAAAAAAAAAGGAAATGCTTATCATCCAGCTCAGTCTGGCCTTGAAGGTTCTGAGACCTGACCTGACACCCAAGTCAAGAAGGCACGGCCCTGGGCACTCCTACCATAACACTCCCAACATCCGGATGTAGATTAAGCTGGGCTGTAGCACTTTGGGAATCCAGAGAACTCTTATAAGGACTGGTCCTTTCTGGAGATGAATGCCACACTATAGCGCAATATGTTCCCCCAAGTCTATGGAGGAGCATGTTGTAGTTTGAAAAGGGAATTAAGCAGAAGTGGAGCATATTCACTGCACAAACATATTAGCAAGCTAAGTTATCTACACATAACTTTCTCATCTGTGGGACAGTAATATATACCTTATGGGGTTGTGATTTAAGATTATAAATATAAAATTGCCTAACAGTTTCTAGCATACAGCAAACTTGCAATAATGCATGTTAGACCTGATGCCATTCAAATGTAAATTCTTTTTACAGTTGTTGGTTAATTTAGGGGACTTGATTGGCCAACATAAAGTATAATGATAAATCCTTGCCAATGGCAGCCAGGAAAGAACCAAGTTCTGCTAATCCCCAAAATCATAACCGACAGATTTGGAGGCTGAGGAGATCCTAGAAAAACCCCAATGTCTCATTCACCTGCATATGCTCTTCCTTGTCGACAAAGACACCATTGATCCTAAGAACTCTGTCTCCATCCAGAAGACCAGCCTTCTCTGCTGGGCTACCCTTCTCAACCACCCGGATCAGGTGACCATCAGTATCCTTCTCAATTCGCAGGAAGAAGCCATAGCTTTGCCCTTCTTGTTTGGACAGATGACATTCCCGGGGGTTGAAGGTGGAGGCCATTTCTGTGGTTTAAAAAAAAAAAAAAAAAAAAGCATAAATCTCTAGGAAAGAAAATTTAATTGGAGCCAAAATCTTGTTCTCTAATTCCTGTGCTTCTGTTCTTCCAATTCTGTTTTTCCATGTTCCGATGGAGCAACACTGGGTGTTTAAGAGGCCACCATCCAGGATTTGCTATTTCCCCAAGGATAACTTTTCACCTGAGTTTCAGACTCATGTATTCCACTGGGTACTAGACACAGATGCTTCAATTTCATTAGCTACAACCAAACTCCTCTTTGTCTCCTGACATAAAAGAAATACTTGATTCAAATTTTTAAAGACAAGACAAGCCCACTTTCATTCAGATATGTGAAGAGCCTATCGAGTTTTAGGCAATGAGAATAAATCCGTGGACAAGACAGACACCATACTTTGCCTCTCATATGAGGGAGAACATAACTACATTTTTATATAGTGGTGAATATTATGCTAAGGAAGACTTAGAATGATAAGAGAGAATGTAACAAAGGTCTTTGGGAGTAGGATAGGAAGAATTAAGAGCAGCTTCCTGGAAGAATGATTTTTCCAAGAAGTGAAAGGTTAGTAGGAGTCAATCGAGGTAGGACAAGATGAAGAAGAGCTCAAACAATTGAAAAACATTCCAGCCTGGCGCGGTGGTGCAAGCCTGTAATCCCAACACTTAGGGAGGCTGAGACAGGAGAATCGCGAGTTCAAAGCCAGCCTCAGCAACGGAGAGGCGCTAAGCAACTCAGTGAGACCCTGTCTCTACATAAAACACAAAATAGGGCTGGGGATGTGGCTCAGTGGTCGAGTGCACCTGAGTTCAATCCCCGGTACCAAAAAAAAAAGAAAAAAACAATCCAGACCTCAGAGCTGGCCTGGTATGTTGGTGATGTAACAGAAAGGGTGGCTGAACAGGACACTGAGGTTTATTCCAGTAGAGCAGGAATAGCCAACAGAGAAAGGATTCCTATGGCAGGAGCAGGGTTCTCCTTCCTAAACAGCTTCTATTTCCATCTATCCTGTCCCTCCTCTTGCCATTGCAGGAACAGGATCTAGGCCATAAAGCGGGGACAGGACCCTCTCTCAGCTGGAAGCAGCTTGGAGATGTCATTGCCCATTTTTCCATAAAAATTGACAGTTGAAAACAGTGGTCCACTTCATGCTTTGAACACAACCTTTACTGCTCTGCCACTGAGTTGTTTTTTTTAACTTTTTTTATAGTTGTAGATGGACAGAATGCCTTTGTTTATTTTTATGCAGTGCTAAGGATCAAACCCAGTGCTTCACACGTGCTTTGCCACTGAACTACAGCCCCATCCCCACTGAGGCTTATTTGAAGACATTTTTATTTTCCTCTTCTCCTTCTCCCTGCGGACCTGAGAAGTGGGGGAGTGCACAAATACAGGATTACCTTTCTTCCCCATCCTCAGGAGAGATATCTGTCCTTGAGCACACACCCACCACAGGAATGAAGTAATTTAAACTTAGGGATAGCCCAGAAGTTCTAAGAAATGACTATCTCCTCAAAATAACAAGTGAATTACAGCCTCAGATAAGGACCACCTAGAATGTAGCCTTTGAATCACCCTTTTTTTCAAACCCTCTGTTCCCATGATGGGCAGAATCACAGCCTCTGGGACAGGAGTCCCTTATGTTTCTCCCTTGCTAGCAAAGCAATAAAACTTTTTACTCTTGCCTCCAAGAAACGGGGAGCGGGGGCTGGGGCTGTGGCTCAGTGGTAGAGTGTTCACCTAGCATACGTGCGGCACTGGGTTCGATTCTCAGCACCACATATAAATAAAATAAAGGTCTATCAACAGCTATAAAAAAAATATTAAGAAAAAAAAAAAAAGAAACGGGGAGGAGTGGTCAGGACAAGAATGAAAAATCATCTGGGGCTCTAACCCCCAGACAGTGTTAAGGGGATATTTCCTGCCAGTGATCAACTTTATGCTTTGAATATAACCCTTGCTGCTCTGCCACTGCAACTTATTTTTAAATGGACATGTTTCTTTCTCTTCCTCTTTCCCTGCTTCCCCCTCATCTCAGGGGAAACAGGATTACTTTTCTTCCCCACCCTAGACAGAGTTTTCTGTCCTTGAGCACTCACCCACCATAGGAATGGAGTAATCCAGACTTCAGGGATGGCACCAAAAGATCTCAGAGATGACTATCTCCCAAATTAACAAGTGAATTACAACTCTAACAGAGAACATGTGGAATGTAGCCTTTGAATCACCTCTTTAAAAGCCCCCTGTCCTTATGGAGATTCCTTACAAAACTTGGAATGGAACCACCATTTGACTCAGCTGTCCCACTCCTTGATCTAGACCCAGAAGACTTAAAAACAGCATACTACAGTGACACAGTCACTTCAATGTTTATAGCAGCTCAATTCATAATAGTGAAACTGTGGAACCAATCTAGATGTCCCTCGATAGATGACTGGATAAAGAAACTGTGGTATATATACACAATGGAATATTACTCAGCAATAAAAGAGAATAAAATTATGGCATTTGCAGATAAATGGGTGGAGTTGGAGAACATCATGCTAAGTGAAGTAAGCCAATCTCAGAAAACCAAATGCCAAATGTCCTCTTTGATAAGTGGATGCTGATCCATAATTGTGGGGAGGACATGGGAAGAATGGAGGAACTCTGTTCACAGAGATGGTGGGGGAGGGGGCAGGAGGACAGTAAAGATGATGGAATATGATAGACATCATAGCCCTAGCGTTATGTATGACTGCATGTATGTTGTGATTCTACATCATATACAACCAAAGAAATGAAAAGTTGTGCTCCATCTGTGTATAATGAATCAAAATGCATGCTGCTATCATGTTAACCTAAATAGAATAAATAAATAAATTAAAACAAAAAAAGCCCCCTGTCCTGCCTGGCAGTGGTGCACACCTGTAATCCCAACACTTAGGGAGGCTGAGACAGGAGAATTGAGAGTGCAAAGCCAGCCTCAGCAACAGTGAGGCGCTAAGCAACTCAGTGAGACCCTGTCTCTACATAAAACACAAAATAGAGCTGGGGATATGGCTCAGTGGTCAAGCACCCCTGAGTTCAATGCCCAGTACCAAAAAAAAAAGCCCCTGTCCCTGCTGATGGGCAGAATCCTAGCTTCTGGGACAGGAGTCCCTTTGCTAGCAAAGTAATAAACCTTCTTTTTTCTTTTTCTCAAAACTGTGTCCTCGTTATTGGAATGGCATCAGGGACAAGGATCAAGCTTTCGGCAATAATCCCAAGGCGTTTCTGGGGAGACAGAACAGCAAGAGGCTGCTATATCAGTCACAGGGCCCTAGAGTACAGGCTGGAGTTGACTCTTTAAACTGCCTGAAGGGCAAGCCTTGTATTCCCCTCATCATAGTTCCCTGCCTGTAAATCAGAGAGTAACCCAGAATAACCTGTTTGTCCCTTTCTTCCTTCTGGAAGGACTAGATGACCATATAGGGTATGGAGAGGACAGAGTAAAGAATAGGCAACAAAGTGCTCCAGGCTCCCTAGAAACCATGTCATAGCAATTTGAGATAGCCATCTTTGACCTTTGTGCCCCCAGAGATAGGCAGTACAAACTAGGCAGGAAGCCTCCCACTGCCCAATGACTTGGCCATCTCACGTGGTCTCAGCAAAGTCTACCAGCCACACCACCAGGGTCATGAATAAGTAGTTAAGAAAACAAGAAGCGAATAGACTCCCCATCAACATCAAGGGAAGAGAAAAGTGAAGTCACCCTCACCAGTGGTCATACCAGTACCTTGGGAGAAAAAGGGAAAATACAGGGCATCACTAGTCCTGTTTCCTCAAGTGCTGGCCCCTCTTTATGGTCCAGACCTGACTCTGACCTCTTACTTCTCTCTCTGCTGATCTCCAGCCTGCATGCATCAATTCAGTTTCCAACTTGAATCTACATCTGTGTCCAAGCTCACTGCTAGAACCCTGTCAGCTGTTTCACAGGGCTGAAAGTCTTGAAGGAAAAAAATTCAAAGCCCTCTGAGACCTTCAGGTAATTGAGGAACTTCATCTAGACACTACAAATTTGAAATACGTCCTTATGATCAGAAAAAAGGCCACTGGGTTCTGTATTTTTGCCAGGAAATGAAGCTGTTTGTGATCAACAACTGAAGCTCATTTTTAAGCCACTCACCCCTAAAACCCAGCTGTCTAAAACACTCAGCTGTCTTATATCTTGCAGTGTCAACCACAGGCTCTGAATCCTTTTCTTTATGGCTGAGAATAGAAAGTAAAACTTCCTCACTAGTAGGACTAGTCCTGTGTTTGGACACAAGCAAGGAGCCAAGTTTTCCTGTGTCTCACTAGAGACCCAAAAGTCCAATATTCACAGGAGATACAAATTACTATTTCTTGGCAAAATCTCAAATTGCATTTTGCTTGTTTGGTTGATTGGTCAAAGTTTTTAAATAGCCAGACAAACCACTCATACCTGTACCAATGGTTTTTACACCTCAGGCGCTGAAGGTCAGTTTCTTTTCATGTCTGTGGTTGAAGCCACAGTTAAAGCCAGTTCATACCAATAAGAATACTGAAATGCTGCCACACCAGTGAAGAAATAGCTCCTGCTGCCAGCCCTGCCTGTTCCCACAAGATGATTCACCTACAAGTCAAGAGGGCTGAGCTCTGGTCCAACTCCAGTCCTGGTTCTGTCTAGTCCACATCTGTGTTACACTGGCCCCTAAATTTGGTCCAGGATCAGCCACTTGAGCAAGTCTGTGTTACTGCTTCCTGATGAGGATGGCTGAGACTCTGGAACACTAGGTCTAACTAGGAAAGATCTTTGTATTTAAGAATCTATTTTCTTGGGCTGGGATTGTAGCTCAGTGGTAGAGCGCTTGCCTCGCATGCCATGAGGCCCTGGGTTCGATCCTCAGCACCACTTACAAAGCAATAAAATAAAGACATTGTGTCCATCTACAACTTAAAAAAAAAAAAAAAAGAATCTATTTTCTCTTTCTTCAACCCCCTACTCCATCGACTGCTTCCTGAGGAGATTGGGCCCCTATGGTAGACAGATCAATAACTAGTGAAGACCTATGGATTTCTATAATATCATTTCAGCAATCATCTGAAGCTAGAGTCCATTAACTCTTCAGCAGGCTTTATTCCCCATTTTAAATAGCCAAAATAAAATACTGGAAATGAAAGCCCTAAACCTTTCTGAGCTCTTGGGGAAAAAAAGTCAATACTTGGCAATAAAGTAGCTCATCTGTAAGAACCAAAACAAAGCACTGACTGGCAGACTGGAAAGGCTCATGCAAAAGCCAAAGATTTTCTTTCCTAGAAATCTTAATTATTAATCATGTCAATCCTACCTAGATACCCCACTTTCTTCCAAAATGAATTATTGTCACCAGGAAAAAGAGTAATATGCCATGGTCAAGAAGAAAAATTAGGTACATTTTAGAAGTGAGGAAGGTGAAAGAATGCCCCCAGAGCTGTGTAGGTGGGACCTCAAAGTATAGTCAACATAGAAAAAACTAAAGCCACTGGGCTGTCTCCACAGGAAATAAATTTCCTGGTGGGATCCAGAGAACTTCCAAGGCAAGCCAGGCTTTCTCAGCTACCATCCACATGGATCAGTCAACACCCACCCTCACCAACTTCTCTGCACAGAGCTGGAAGGCCAAGCTGAAAGCTAAACCTAAGGAGATCTTGGCTACATAACTGAGATCCAAACAGCCAGAAGGGTCCAACTTAGTTGATCAAGGCTTAGAAGAAATCTCATTTTCCCCTCAGCTGTATGTCTGGGGCAGGACTTTCCTCAGTAAAGCTGGAGAAAAAGCAAGACTTCAGATGAGCCTGGTATCAGCGGGGCTTATAGTGAAGCATGCCTGCCCTATCAACCTACATGTCAAAAAGGCCTCTGTTGTAAAAGAATTGTTATATGTAGAAATGTCCTTTAAAAAAACATCATGGGGGCGCTACAGCTCAGTGGTAGAACGCTTGCCTCGCATGTGTGAGGCCCTGGGTTTGATCCTCAGCATCACATACAAAGCAATAAAGACATTGTGTCCATCTACAACTAAAAAAATATTTAAAAAAAAAAAAAATCATGGGGAACCGGACACAGTGGCACACACCTGTAATCCCAGCACTTTGGAGGCTGAGACAGGAAAAGCACGAGTTCAAAGCCAGCCTCAGCAAAGGCAAGGTGCTAAGCAACTCAGTGAGACCCTGACTCTACATAAAACACAAAATAGAGCTGGGGATATGGCTCAGTGGTCAAGCACCCCTGAGTTCAATCCCTAGTACCAAAAAAAAATTTTATATATATATCATGGGAGCCAGGCATGGAGGGGCATGCCTATAATCCCAGTAGTTTGAGAGGCTGAGGCAGGAGGATTGCAAGTTTACGGCTAGCCTCAGCAACTTAGCAAGGTCCTGTCTCAAAACAAAAAATAAAAAGAGCTAAGGATGTAGCTCAGTGGGGAAGTGCCCCTGGTTCAATCCCCAGTACCAAAACAAATACTTTTTTTTTATAAAATCACCACATCATGAGCATGAATACTCACAAGCTTACCCACACAGAGTAGAGGACAAAGGTAGGATGAAGAGATCTTGGGGCTGGGGTTATGGCACAGTGGTAGCGTGCTCGCCTAGCACGCGGGAGGCACTGGGTTCGATCCTCAGCACCACATAAAAATAAAATAAAAAGCTATTGTGTCCACCTACAACTAAAAAATAAATATTTTTTAAAAAGAGAGAGATCTTAAAGCCACTTAGCTTATCTAAACTCCATGATTTCCTGAAAAATATTTGAGAGTCTCAAGGTCAGTGGGAATTTCAGTGGGAATCTGACAAGAACACAAAGCATTTTCCAAACACAAACATGAATGTGGGGTTTCCTGAAACATTTCCAGCTCAAAAGCTGTTATTTATCTAACTTCTGTGCTTCCAGGTATTTTTATTTTTTTCTTTGGGTGTGTTTCTTGCTTTGCTGTGCTGGCGATTGACCCCAGGGCCTCACACATGCTAGGTAAACACTCTACCACTAAGCTACATCCTTAGCCCCAGGTATTATTTTGAAAAAGAATTTGTGGAGCTGCTGGAACCAGGCAAAACATGGGCCATGGAGAAGCAAGTTCTTCTCAGGAAGGAAAAGAAATGGCAACTCCTAAAAGCAAAATCAGCAAGAATTATAGGATCTTCATCTCCTCAATCCTCGGAGTTGTCCATCCATGTCCAAAGCCACCATCTGGATTCATCTGAGTGAGCAGATATACTTAGTTGAAACAGTATAAAGCCATACATCTTGGGGTGGTGCTAGCCTTAATAAATCCTGTCATTATTTGCGAACTTGTGGTCAGGTGTGGTGCATTATCTTCAAAAGATCATAATCACCTGACAAGTTTAGTTCTCACTCCTAGTAGGCACCTGTAAGATATAAACTAGAATCACCTGTAAGGACTTATAAAAATACTTAGGATCCACCTCAGATTTCCAGACCTGAAACTTAGACATGAGCAAAGAATCTAGTTCTTAAAATCATCCCATGATGCCCCTGATTCCTCTTCCCTCAGTCTTAGGATAACTCCCTCATGGGTCACAGAAGAATGTCAAGGTTGGATGAACTATTAACAGCCACCCTGAGCTCATCTTTACCCACTTAAGCCAAGGAAAGCCTGGCCAGGAGAGACCTTTGGTCGTCCTGTAGAGTCCTCAAGATCCAACCCTCGTACGTGTCCCAGCCAATGAAAATATACAGCAACCTAATGCCTGTGCCTTGTGCCTTTCTTCCCAAGTTCTAGTTCTGAGCCAGGCAAACACAGAATCAAACAGATGAGAATAATATATTTACCTGTGAATTTGGGGGAGGTCCTACCTCCCAGCCTAACTGCCTTAAAATCTTGTGCCACTCCTCCTCCCAGCTCCGTTCAAGTCTGAGGCCCCACTAGCCATCCTGTGAGTCTACCAATCATCCTGAGAACCCCTGAGTCACAGGGGTGACTGCCAGCTCTACTTCTGCTCCTCACTCCCTGCCAACTTCTTCCTTCCCCCAAATGATTAGCTTCTTCAACTAGCATGCTGGAGAAGGTGAAGCCTGTGTGGAATCATGAGCTTCATTCCTTCAACTTTCACCAAACATCAAGACGATGTATTACCCAGACCCAATTTCATCTGTTCATGCCTCAGGCCTCAGATACTTGCCTCATATTTATATGCAAAACACTTTCAAATGGGGCTGGGGCTGTAGCTCAGTGGGAGAGCACTTGCCTAGCATGCGTGAAGCAGTGGGTTCGATCCTCAGCACCACATACAAACAATAAATGAATAAAATAAAGATCCATCAACAACTAAAAAAAATTATGTATAAAAAAAAAACACTTTCAAAGGTTTGGCGGGATAAAGTAAAACACACACACACCATCCCCAAGGAACTGTAGAGTTAATCAGGTTAAGGAAAAGTTTTAGTACAAAAATAACCACCACTGTGGACTAGGGGTATAGCTCAGTTGGTAGAGTGCTTGCCTTACATGCACAAGGCCCTGGGTTCAGTCCCCAGCACCACAAAAAAATAAAAATAACTACCACTGTGAGTATGAGTGACATAAGAGTTATTACACGGGACAAATTAAAGAAAGTTTCACGAGTTAAGCAGGATTTGATTTAAGCCTTAAAAACAGATGGGTGAGATTTCAACAGGAAAAAAACGTCGGTGGGGGGGCACTGGGGTTGTGGCTCAGTGGTAGAGTGCTTGCCTAGCATGTGTGAGTCACTGGGTTCAAATATCAGCACTGCATATAAATAAATGAATGAAATAAAGGTTCATAAACAACTAAAAATATTTTTTTTTAAAGTTGGAAGACAACAGTTTAGACACAGAATAGTGTGGCCATTAGGGCATGGACATGGCAAAGTTCTTGGGCATAATCAAGGAAGAGCTAAAAACCCAATGTGGGTAGAAGGATAGCCAACAGAAGGGAATTGTGATTAAGACTATGAAGGGCTTAATTCCCAGCCCAAGGGGTCTGGCCTTAGTTTGGTGGTCAGTGGGCATTTCTCAGAGCTTTTAAGTAGAGCAATAGCAAAAGTTATGTTCTAAGAATGGTTGGTGGAATGGACTGGACCAAAGGCACACTGGAGGAAGGCCAGGTAGGAGGCTGTTGTAATAATCCTCACACATGATAAAAGGCCTGACCCAGCCTAGAAGCTGTGAAAACAGTATGAAGGTGACAGAGGCAGAGGAACTACAGAGAGGGCTGGGTGACAGATGGTGTTAACTCTTCAATCCTGTCCCCTTGGATTTCTCTATGAAGGGATGATGTAACACAAAACAGGTGCATCAACACAGATGTCCAGAATACTCACACCGACCAGGACTGGTGTCCAGGAGGAGCGACAGGTGTGCTGCACCGAGTCAGTGTCCAAGCCCACGACTTCTGCTCTTCTCCCTCATTACTTTTTTTTTTAAATATTTATTTTTTAGTTGTAGGTGGACAGAATATCTTTATTTTATTTTTATGTGGTGCTGAGGATCGAACCCAGTGCCTCCCGCGTGCTAGGCGAGCACGCTACCACTGCGCCATAACCCCAGCCCCTCCCTCATTACTTTTTACCCCCCTTACATGTAGCTTTTTGTTATGGTTTCCCTGCCAGGAAGGATCCTCTGTTTAACAGTGTTACGTGCACAGGCAAGTCCTTTGGGGCCACAGCTCCATTTGAACGCAGCTGTGCTTTGATTCTTGTCAGACACAGGCTTGCAAAAACTTTCGAGTTCTTTGGCCACCTACTTATTCTGTTTTTCCACAAGGGCCACTTTTATAACTTTTCCTGAATTTTAGCTCAATTTTTTCTACTGAGCCAGGTGTGGTGGCACATGCCTGTAATCCCAGCACTTTGGTTGTTTTGTTTTTGTGGTGCTGGGGATTGAACCCAAGGCCTTGTGCATGCAAGGCAAGCACTCTACCAACTGGGCTATATCCCCAGCCCAATCCCAGCACTTTGGGAGGCTGAGACAGGAGAATCACAAGTTCAAAGCCAGCCTCAGCAACAGCGAGGCGCTAAGCAACTCAGTGAGACCCTGTCTCTACACAAAACACAAAATAGGGCTGGGGATGTGGCTCAGTGGTCAAGTGCCCCTGAGTTCAATCCCTGGTACCAAAAAAAATTTTTTTTCTACTAACCAATTTTTTAAAATATTTTTTAGGTGTGGATGGACACAATATCTTTTATTATTTTTTTTAACATGGTGCTGAGAATCGAACCCAGTGCCTCACACATGCTAGACAAGCACTCTACCACTGAGCTAAACTCCAGCCCTCTACTAACCAACTTTGATGATTTTCCTAACTTCCAGCCCTGGATTCTGTAAGGTAAAGAACAGCCTTTTTGTACTCAGTTTTAGCATCCCTTCCCTAAAAGCCTAAAGCAGCCCCTACCCCAGGCGCTTCCTCTCCAGAATCTTCTACCAAGGAGAACAAAGCCTGGCCGCTCAGGTTACTATACCAAAGAAGACCACCTCCGCTTATCTATCGCACCAGTTTTAAAGTGACCAGTCCATAGCTTGCCACACGTTTTGTAGCGGGCCCTATAAGTTCCCTGTCCCATGTCTCCTCTGCCCTTTTATCCTCCTTCCTCCTCCTGGGCACTCACCCCCCCTGAATAAAGATCCCCTGGCTGCATGAGGTGTGTCTGGCTGGCTGATACCCTAACAGATTCCACCACCAGTATGGAATGAATTGCGCCCCTTCCCCTAATTCATCCATTGAAGCCCTAATTTCCAATGTGACTGTATCAGCTATAGGGACCTCAGTTATTTTAAAATCCCTAAGGGTGAGACCCTAACCAATAGAACTGGTGTCCTTATAAACAGGGGAAGAGACGTCAGGGAAGCACTCATTCAGAGTAAACACCAAAGGTAGCAAGAAAGTGGCTACCTGCCAGTCAAGAAAGGAGTCCTCAGAGGAACCAAACCTACTGACACCTTGATCTTGAACTTCCAGCCTCTATTTTCAAGAAAATAGCTCTGTTGTTCAAAACATCCAGTCTGATATTGAGTCACAGCAGCCCTAGAATATTCCAAGTAATGCCCACTCAACCTGGATGTTGGAAAGGGAAGGGGGTCAAAGGAAACCAAGTTCATGCTTTGGTGAGTGGCAGGAAAGTGATACTATTAAAATATGGTATAGTTTGAGATGGGTTTAAATCAGAGAACATGGCAGAACCTCTTCTGGAGCTCAGGAGATTTTGGAATGGAGTCTAGGTTTAGGACCATCTGCATGGTGGTAATAGGTGAAGCCCATGACAACAATAAGAAACAAAGAAAGCCAAGGATAAAACGTGGGATAAGCCGGGCACAGTGGCGCAGACCTGTAATCCCAGCACTTAGGGAGGCTGAGACAGGAGAATCGCGAGTTCAAAGCCAGCCTCAGCAACGGCGAGGCGGTGCTAAGCAACTCAGTGAGACCCTGTCTCTACATAAAACACGAAATAGGGCTGGGGATGTGGCTCAGTGGTTGAGTGCCCCTGAGTTCAATCCTCAGTACCAAAAAAAGAAAAAAACGTGGGATAATACCTAGATAGGTGACAGGTAGATGAAGCAAAAGGAATAGTTAGAAACCAGAGGCCAAGATTGAAAGGATCATCTAAACAAAAAAGATTTTAAGATAGGATATTTAACAGTGTCAAATGATGCTGAGATAAAAAGAATAAAAACAGAGAATGCCATGAAGCTCAGAAAATGAAAGTCCAGGCCAAAAGGAGGACTAAGAAGTAGAGCCAGGTGCAGTGGCGCACGCCTATAATCCCAGCAGCTCAGGAGACTGAGGCAGGAGGATCACGAGTTCAAAGCCAGCCTC